>JAOTQR010082061.1:0-30835 GCA_025774065.1 Solanum ossicruentum | reverse complement strand
AAAATAATCATACTTGCACAACTAATTTAATATAATAAGAAGACATACTTGGATCTTCCAAATACCTTGTACTAGAGGGTAAGGAATATAACTTGAGTCATAAACCCTACTAGTAGGTAATGGTAGTACATGAAATAATGAATAGCACATGGGGGTAGAAAGTACCATACGTCCTTTCCCCTACATGTGTGTATAAGATAATACATAGCCTTACATTACATATGAGGGTGAGGAATACCACATAGTTCATAATCCCTTCATATTAGTACATCGCATAACCTCAAATCATACACAAGGGTAAGTAGTACAACATAGTTCATAACCCCTACATGTAGAAATTATTAAGTGAATAGCACATTAGGGTAGAATATAGCATAAGTCACAAACCCTACATGTCTATACCTTGCATAACCTCATATATGACTGTAAGAAGCACCTCATAGTTCGTAACCCTTTCATGTAGGTATGAGTAAGTGAGTAGCATTGATTCGTATATGAGGGTTAGGTATACGCCATAGTTCATAACCCCTACATGTAGAAATTACCTTGTACTAGAGGGTAAAGCATTAATATAGTTTATAACCCCTTCTAGTATTCTTCACAATTCACAAGAGCATACACCTTAGCATAAGGACTCAATAACTCATCAATGATTTCCAAGAACATAACAAAATGAGAGCCCAACAATTCACTTGCAATACCATAGGTGCTTTATATGACTTAATCACACATATATACATTCCTTTCATCATCATATACTCATTCAACTCATAAGACTTGCATTGGACCTTCATTTCCTCAAGAAAACCATAACCGAACATCTTATCAAACACTTGGCAGGTGTGTAATACTAGTGTAAAATCATGCAATTCAAGAGAGAAATCATGCATGAACATTCATTGTAAAACCATCAATAGATACTTAGTAACACCCTCAAAAAACATAAATCAAAATCCTTCATCAAATCTTAGAATAGACGTTAGATTCATATTCCTAAACATAGCAAAACGGTCATAATTTCATAAATCCCAACATATTATGCAGTGAAATTCATCATAAGTAAGACCTATGAGTAAATCAACTTAAAATCATGTAATTTTTATGAAAAAATACTTGGGGATCATGGGTGAAAGGAAACCATGAAAGAAACCCACATACCTTGACTTTGGAGAATAACTTGATGAAAATTAGAGATGGAGACTTGAAGCTTGAATGAGAAACCTGAGATCCAAATGAGTTTTAAGTCTTGAATTTAGGAGTGTAATATTCAGTGATTGTTTGAATGAGTATTGGGAAATGTTTTGACTGATATGACGGTGAAAAATGGCTAAGTATAAGTATTATCATGTATGGGAACACTTAGGCCCAAGACTCAAAAATCTTGGACCAAACTTTGGAAAACTGGCACAAAAATTTGCACTTGCACGTCGCGCCAGCAACACGCAAACCCCTATGGTGATTGACCCTTTGAAATTTGAAATTGTGAATCATTCGCTCTAAAATCAGGGTTAGACCCTTTTTCCACTTAATTTGACCCCGTGAACAAGAATATGAAGTCAGATTTTTGATATCATGCACGAATTTTGAGATATCTAGATATTACGATTCTGGGCACTTCCGAGACACATTTTCGGGTACTTTTTGGGGTAGTTAGAATATCTCCCCCTTGGGAAAATTTGTCCCTGAATGTCAAAGAGACATATGTGAGAAGTGTAATCTTGAACAAATTAGCCCCAACAAGAATGCAACAATACATTTAAAATACCATTTTCAAAAATCATCATGAACTTGTAACATACACATGGATGCATGCAAATGACATAGGGGCTGAAACATAAGGCTTAGAATCATGAAATGACTTGACATATCATCATAAGATTGAATATAATGAAAGAGATACAGATATTATTTCTCCATTCCCGCTCCCCGAGAGACACTTTCGACTAGATGAACCTTCCAAAGAGCTTTAACGAACACCATATCCTTATCAATCAACTTTAAACACACACACAAGACACTTAGTACCAAAAGTCACCATCTCCCACTTGGCAGAAGACCTCCCCTCTATCATCCCTCACCAAGACTTCCAACTCTATCAAGATGGGAATCAAAGCCTCACTTCATTAGACCCCTTCATTAGACCCCTTCACTCCAAATGATTCACAAGCTCTTCTTCACTTCCAAAAGCAATCAAAACATCATCACAAAGGACCACCACAAAAGTAACAAGGTAGGGATTAAAGACCCAATTCATGAGACCTATAGACATGACTAATGCATAACTCAAACCGAAAGACACCAACCCAAATTCAAAATATTAGAAAGGACATCATGGACTCATTGGTCACGGAAACAACTCAATAGAAATAACTTAGGTTCAACACCCCTAACTCTTAGAAGATGGTAAATGCAATCCCTTAAAGATCAATTGCACCTTAAGACAAGAAATGGACTTACCCCTTCACAACTTCTTACAAGACCCCAC
Source organism: Solanum ossicruentum (assembly GCA_025774065.1). Lineage (NCBI taxonomy): Eukaryota > Viridiplantae > Streptophyta > Magnoliopsida > Solanales > Solanaceae > Solanum > Solanum ossicruentum. The sequence continues at coordinate 28,350 of JAOTQR010082061.1, read as the reverse complement.
TCATTGATGACTTATTAAGGAATTAGAATCTAACTCTATGGGCGCTACCATCAATGGAGACACAACATGCATGCAATTAATTCATCCCAAGTATAGTCATCAAAATCCATCACATATAATCCAACAAAACCATAAGTCAAGATATAAATGCAACATGACCAAACAAATTTCCATAGACCTTTTCAGCAACAATAGAATAGACACCAAAAGTCCATATAACCATCTGGAGCACACATGAAGCCCACTAGCAACAAAAGGAAACTTTAACGTACCGGTAGCCACGTCAGGTGCATCATCCACCCGTTGCCTCCTTTAAAGAGCATAGAAACGATTACGTCTTAGAGTACCTCCTTGATCAATATACCCACCTTGGGCCTCTTGATTCACATGAACACCTTGTCCTTGAGGACGACCCTCCTTTCCCTTGTTCCAGACATAAGGCAACCGATAAGCTATTAACCTTCTTTCCGACACCTGTAACACATCCTTGAATTCTTTAAACATTTGCCATGATGATTCCTTTCACATTTTGGGTATTTTGGAAAAACATTCCATGATCGCCCCTTTGAACCTTGGTCTATCCATTCCTCCCGTAGCAAGCCTCTTGTTTGGAGCACTAGAAGACCCTTGGCCTTGAAAATCGATACCTTGTTGGAACCGGTCATCCTCAAACTGAGCCTTCTTGGACACTCCATCCTCTTTTTCCTAAGCTTCTCACCCTCAAGTTGTTCGGCATAAATCATAAGGTGGGACAAATTCATATCATTAATCAACATAGCGGACCAACATTCTTCACTCACCAAATTAGAGACACCCATCACGAACTTGTTCATTCTATCCCTTAGGTTGGCAACCAAGTGAGGAGCATACTTAGAGAGTTGGTTGAACTTAAGGGAATATTCTCTCACACTCATTGATTCTTGCTTCAAATTCATAAACTCCACCATCTTGACCTCCCTAAGCTCTAGAGGGAAGAACCGATTAAGAAAATCCACCTTGAACTCCTCCTATAGAACCACATTATTGTTTTCATTCTCCTTCTTTTGCTGAGTAAACCATGTTTATGCTACCCCCTTTAGTTGGTAAGCCACCAACTCCGTCTTGTCTTCTGATCTAACACCCATAATGGCTAATATCTTATAAATTTCATCAATAAACTCTGGTGGGTCCTCATCCACCTTTGACCCATAGAACTCTGGTGTGTTCATACTCATGAAGTCTCTCACCCGAGATGTCAGTGTAGGAGCATGAAGGGCTTGGGCCCCTTGATTTTCTTGAGGGGCCATAGCTTGAACTAACAAGGTGAAAGCACAACAGAGCCCACCATGAGTCGGTTGTCACTCGGGAGCGTGTGCTCTTCTTCCTATTGTGTTATGCATGATCAACTAGAATGGAAAAGGACATCCGTTAGGGGGAAAACCTTAGCTTAACTCCTATATAACGACATAGGTTAAGAAGAAGGGAAACATTTCCTAGACCGTTTCATAGCCTCTTACTCATAGTTGTGGAGCACAACATAACCATGAACAACACTCTAATCAATGCGGTGCATTGGATGACGAGGATCATCAACAACATAGTGCTCTGATACCAAGTTTTGTCATGACCTAAGCCTAGGTTCTAGACGTGATCGGCAAATGGGGAACCCGAAGGAACCCCAAACAAGCCTCGTAGCATATCATTACACATCCTTGGTCACGATATCAATTCAAAATAGCATCCATGAGTAGAAATAGGGATAATCGGGGCTAAGGGACATCTTTTATATCATAACAATAAGAATCAAGAGAGAGTCAATAATCATAACATTACACATGACATGTCCAAGAACACCTCTAATACATGGATAAGAGCGAGGGCAAAGACAAGCAACCGAGCTCACCCTCATAGTTAACATTTATATAAAATAAAGATATTTTAGAACATATTAATAGACCATAACCAACGTCCTCGTAACAAAGGACTCATCGCAAAGCTTGAGTGAATTTGTACTAGCTACGTGGAAGGAGATGCTCAATCGGGGCACCAGTTCCTGCATGGTAATATCATATAGGCATAGAGTATGCACTAGTATGTTGGAATGTACTAAGTATGTAGGAAGCAATGCAATAAGAGATAGACAATATAATCAAAATGCATAATCATAGCAAGAGATAGTATCTTAGCAATATGGCATGCATGAACAATGCTTGATGTAAAACATGCTTGAAAATAATCACACTTTCATAACTTGTTTAACATAATATGGAGACATACTTAGATTATACAAATACCTTCTACTAGAGGATGAGCAATATAACATGAGTCATAACCCCTACTTGTAGTTAATGGTAGTACATGAAATAATGAATAACACTGAGGGTAAAAGGTAGCATAGGTCAGAACCCCTACATCTGTGTCTGAGATAATACACAACCTTACATTGCATATGAGGGTGATGCATACCACATAGTTCATAACCCCTTCATATGAGTACATTGCATAACCTCAAATGATACACGGTGGTAAGGAATACAACATAGTTCATAACCCCTACATGTAGAAATGAGTAAGTGAATAGCATATGAGGGTAGAAGGTAGCATAATTCATAACCCCAATATGTGTGTACCTTGCATAACCTTAAGCTATACACGATGGTAAGGAGCACCTTATAGTTTGTAACCCCTTCATGTAGGTATGAGTAAGTGAGTAGCATTGATTCGTACATGAGGGTAAGGTGTACAACATAGTTCATAACCACTACATATAGAATTTACCTTGTACTAGAGGGTAAAGCATATAATATAGTTTATAACCCCTTCTAGTAGGCTTAACAATTCACAAGACCATAAACCTTAGCATAAGGACTGAATAATTCATCAACAATTTCCAAGAACATAACATGTGAATGTAGCAATTCACTTGCAATACTATAGGTTCTTTACATGATTTAATCACATGTATATACATTTCTTTCATCATTATATACTCATTCAACTCATAAGACATGCATTAGACCTTCAATTCCTTAAGAAAACCATAACCATACATTTTATCAAACACTTGGCGGGTGTGTAATGCTAGTATAAAACCATGCAATTCAAGAGTGAAATCATGCATGAAAATTCGTTGTAAAACCATCAATAGATACTTGATAACACTCTCAAACAACATACATCAAAAACCTTCATCAAATCTCACAATTGACCATAGATTTATAGCCCTAAACATAGCATAACATTCACAATTTCATAAACCCCAACATAGTGTCCAATGAAATTCTTCATAAGTAAGATCCATGAGTAAATCAACTTGAAATCATGCAATATTTTTGAATAGAAATCTTGGGCATCATGGGTGAAAGGAACCCATGAAAGAAGCTCACATACCTTGACTTTGGAGAATAACTTGATGAAGATTGGAGATGGAGACTTTAAGCTTGAATGACAACATTGAGATTCGGATGAGTTTTGAGACTTGAATTTAGGAGTGTAATATTTGAATAAGTGTTTGAATGAGTATTGGGGAATGTTTTGAATGATATGAGGGTGAAAATGGCTAAGTATAGATACTTTCACATATGGAAAAACTTAGGCCAAAGACTCAAAAGTCTTGTACCAAACTTGGGAAAGCTGATACAAAAATGTGCACTGGCGCGTCGCGCTAGCAATGCACAAAATCCTCTGAAGATTGACACTTTGAAATTTGAAATTGTGAATCGTTCTATCTAAAATCTGGGTTTAGACCCTTTTCCCACTCAATTTGAATCCCTGAACAAGAATATGAAGTCGAACTTTTGATATCACGAACGAATATTGAGGTATATGGAGAATACGATTTCAGGCACTTCTGAGGCACATTTTTGGGCACTTTTTTGGGGTCGTTACACATCCTTGATTTTGAAAGCAATTAAACCACTTTAAGAGAATATAAATAAGGATAAAGGGGCTAATGGAAGTCTTTCATAGCATAAATCATCAAAGGAGTCAAAGATCAAAGCATAAATATATAACTTGTCCAACAACAGCTCTATCTTAGATTGGGCAGGTGACAAGACAACTTTTCAAGATCACCCTCATAGTCATAAGCATCTAAATAAATAAAAGAGTCTTTAGATAATGTAGGATCAGTAGCTATTATCCTCAGGGTTGAGACTCGCCAAGCTTGATTCAAAAAGAGTAATAGCCATGTGGAGGAGGAAAATGATCAAGTGGAGCTCCGGTTCCTATATGGTAACATCATGTAGGCATAGAATATCCATTAGTACATCTGAATGTACTAAGTATGTAGGATGCAATGTAACAAGAGATTGACAACATGAGTAAAATGCATACATATAGGCAATGGATGAACAAAGTAACAATATGGCATGCATGAATGATGCTTTAAGTAAAACATGCTTATGTAGAACATATGACATGTGTAGGAAAAGACTATCATAATAGAGACTAAGGCCTACCACCCCCTTGGTGAGGCGACTGAGGTAAAAACCCCTCAACACAGTTGCACGGCATACCACCCCTGAGCGAGGCGATTGAGGTACAAACCCCCCAACATGATTGCACGAGCCACCCAACATGGTTGCATGGGCTCACCAACCCCCGAGCAAGGTGATTGAGGTACAAACCACCCAACATGGTTGTTCGGGCTTACCACCTCCCGTAAGAAGCGTGGTCAACTTCCAACATTATAGATACTTTTCATGAAATCAACACATATACACATTCTTTTCATTATCATAAAGTCATTTAACTCCTATGTCATGCATTATACCTTCAACAACTCTAGAATCCATAATCGAACATTTTACTAAACACTTGGCAGGTGTATAATACTAGTACAAATCATGCAATTCAAGAGTGAAATCATATGCAAAAAATCAATGTAAAACTACACACCAACACTTGGTAACAACCTTATACAAGATACATGAAAACCCCTCATCAAATCACATAATAGGTTATAGATTTATAGCTCAAAACATGCTTAAATAGTCACAATTTTATGAAACCCCAACATAGTTTATAGCTAAATTCATAATAAGTAAGACCAATACGTAAATCAACTTAGGAACATGCAATTTATGTAAAAAGGAAGGTTGGACACAATGGTTGAAAGGACCCAATGGTTGAAACTCACATACCTCAACTTCGGAGGTTTCCTTGATGAAGATTTGATTGAGAACTTGAAGCTTGAATGAAATCCTTAGATACGGAAAGAGATTGGCACACTTGAATTTTGGGTGACATATTTGTCTAAGTGTTAGAGTGGGCTTTGGGGAATGTCTTGAATGATATGGGGTTTAAATATGACTAAGTATCTGTGTTTTATGCATGGGAATGCTTAGGCCCAAGACCCAACAGCCTTGAACCGAAACAACAAAATTGACAAAACAATATACAGATCCCCGCCCTAGCCACGTTGCGCCTAGGGCACGAATCGATTCTAAAAATTAAAAAATTTGGAAAATCAAATTTTGATACGGTTACTCTAAAATCGAGGTTAGACTCATTTTCTACTCAATTTCGCCCTCTGATCATGAATATGAAGTCGAATTTTTGATATCATGCACAAATATTTTGATATATAGAAATTACAAATATGGGCATTTTCGAGGAACATTTTCAGGCAATTTTTGGGACGTTTCAAGGGGTCGGTTGCTCCTCAATAGTAAGGGCTTTCCTTAGCGTTCTCCTTTGAATTGACATGATCTTGAAGGAAGCAAGAGCATTCATTAGGGAAAAAGCTATATAGTTACACCTAAAGAGCGAGATAGACCATGAAGAAGTGAAACATTTCCTAAAATGCCTCAAAGCCTCCCATTCATAGTTTTGGCGTGCTTCACAACAATGAATAAGACTCTAATTGATGTGGTGTGTTGGATTTCCGTGGATCATCGTTAACCTAGTGCTATGATACCATGTTTTTCATGATCCAAGCCTAGGGCCTAGAAGTGACACGATGAATGGGAACCTGAGGGATGCCAAACAAACCTCTTAGCATATCAATCATACATCCTTGATCGCGGAAGCAAAATAGACAACATCAAGATATATAAATAAAGGAAAGACATACTAAGGAAAGTCTTTGATATTCACATAAGAATAATGAGTCAAGCTCATAGCATAAGTATAACATAATATCCAACAACACCTCTAACATGGATGGAGCAAGGGCTAAGAAACTTTCTGGGCTCATCCTCATAGTAATAAGTATTTAACATAAGAAGTATCAACATAGCAAGTGTAATGTATATAGTTTCCTCTGACTTGAAGACTCACTAATGCTTATCTCCGAAACATCGATTAGCCATGTAGAGGATGCTCAAAAGGAGCTCTGGTCCCTACATGCAAATATCGTGTAGACATAGAGTGTGCGTTAGTACATTTGAATGTACTAAGTATGTGGGAAGAAATCCAACAAGACATAAGCCAATATAATCAAAATACATAATCATAGGCAATAGATATATAATCTCAACATGGCTTGTATGATTAGTGCTCATAAAAAAACATGCTTGTGTATCATTCATCTTGCACAATATATCATACATATGTGCGAAGCGACCTCAACCGACATTGACCAAGTAGCTACAACTTGGAATCCAAGGCATGACACCCCCTCAGTAAAGTGGACGGGCATGACACACCCCGGCTAGGCATGGTCCACTTGCCAAGGTAAACAAAACATGATAACATGACTAGATGGATCCACCAGTATAGCAAGGGTAATAATCATAATCTTATGGTGGCACATAGTTTATAGACTAAACACTTTATATAAGAACCGCTTGAGTCGAGCCCTCATCTTAAGCCTCAATCGGTGCTAAGTCAATCCCATAGAATGCTTGAAATAATCATAACTTGTATAACTTGTAAGAAACATGGAAAATGACATGAGTAGCTCTTGAAACATGCTTGACCTCTAGTAGTGAGCTTAACTTGAACATGAGAGTAGATCATAATTATATATGAACCCTTGCTTTAACATGAATAGCTCACAAGAGGTAAAATCTTGAAATAGGGCTTAACTTGATACGTGTAAAATCATAGATACTTTTTGTGAATTCAATACATACTTAAAATACCTTAAACATCATTTAGTCACTTGACTTGTAAATCATGAAATAGATCATCAATAACTTGAAAATTCTTGTCTTGACATTTTACCAAACACATGGTGGGTTCATGATACTTATTCAAAATCATGAAATTCAACAGTGAAATAAGATGAATAAACTTAATGCAAATCAACCCACCAACACGTAATAAAATCCTCATGGAGGGTACCTTTAAATCCATCACAAAAGCTCATAGTTTCATAGCTCAAAACATGTATAGTCTCAATGGACAAAATCAATTCATGGTATAAGCTTGAAATAGATAGTCATGTATAATCAATCAATATTTCATAAAACTCCAATATAATTTAAGCTCATAGTTAATAATGAAAGATACCCATAGGTAATACAACTTAAAAATATGTAATTTTTATGTAAAGGGAAGGTTGGGCTCCATGGGTAAAAGGGACCCAATAGATGAAACCAACATACTTTAAACCTTGAATCCTTTGAGGTGAACTTGAAGTAGTCTTAGACCTTGAAATGAATGCTTGAGTTCCAAAGTTGAGCTTGAGATTCTTAGATTTGAATGAGAAAAGTGATAGAGTCTTAGAGGGGTTTGAGAGAGGATTTTGTGAGATATAGAGTTGAAAAAAGGCTAAGTATGGGTGATTTCACATTTTAGTGGGCATGGGACTATGACCCCAATGCCCTTGGGCGCACAAGAAAAAGTAAGAAAAATTTTGTATTGGTCCGCATATGGTCCATGATGCAGACCAAATGTGAAGGAGGATTTTATATTGCTCCGCGCCCTTCACACGTCGCGGCCCGGGTGCGAATGCTCTCTTTAAGTCAAAAATTAGCAAAAATTATTTTGTTCTACGGGTTCTCTGAAATTTGGGTTATACCCATTCCCAATCATTTTCCCCCTGATAGAGAATATGAAGGCGAATTTTCGATATCATGCACGAATTTTGGGATATATGAAAATTACGATTACGGGCATTCCAAAGCACATTTTGGGGTGTTTCATTCAGATATCTATCAAAGATGCATTGTTTCTATATTTAAACCTATTAAATATGAAGAAGCTAAAAGAGATAAGAAATGGATACTTGCAATGCATGAGGAGCTAACCATGATTGAGAAAAATAAGACACGGGACCTGGTTGAAATTCCTTAAGATAGAAAGATTATTGGTGTTAAATGAGTTTACAGAACTAAACTAAATGCTAATGGTTTGGTGACTGAACACAAAGCTAGGCCTGTGGTGAAGTGTTATGCTCAGATTATTAGTGTGGATTTTCTAGAACATTTGCACCAAACGCGAGATTCAACACAATTAGGCTTCTTTTTGAACTCGCAACACAAAAGGTTTGGAAAATCTACCTACTGGATATTAAATCAGATTTTCTGAATAGTTTCTTGAAAAAAGAAATCTATGTTGAGTATCCTAAAGGGTTTGTTGTGGAAGGATAGGAAGACAAAGTCTACTTGCTGAAAAAGGCTTTATATGGATTAAAGCAAGGTCCAAAAGCTTGATACACTAGAATCGATGATCATCTTTCTGACTTAGGTTTTCAAAAAAGCCTAAGTGAATCAACTTTTTCAAAAAAGCATTTTAACTCTAACACCATAGTTTCTCTATCTGATGATGATCTTTTAATAGCAAAAAGTGATTTTGTGCTATTAGAAGAGTTAAAATGGGGATGAAGAAAGTTTTTGAAATGACAGATCTTGGAGAGATGGATTTCTTTTTTGGAATGAAGATTAAATAATCTTAAGATCAGATATTCATTTGTCAGAAGAAGTATGCAAAAGAAATTATGAGGAAATTTAGAATGTACGATTGCAAATGTATGAGCATGCCTATGACTCAAAAGGAGAAGCTAATAAAGGATGATGGTGCTGAAAGAATACAAGAAGAAAGCTACAAAAGTTTGATAGGATGTTTGATGTATCTTTATAGCAAGAAGGCCAGATAAACTGTATGTTATAAGGCATAATGGACTATGGAGTCAAATTTAACAAGTGTCAAAATTTCAAACTTCAAGGATTCTCTGACAGTGATTGGAGTGGTTTTACTGATAATATGAAAAGTACTTCAGGGTACTATTTTATTTTTGTGCAGGATGTTTTTCATGGTGTTCAAAAAACCAAAAGATTGTTGATCAATTAACTACATAGGCAGAATTCATCATTGCAACAACTGGGGTCAATCAAGCTTTATGGAAGGAAAATCTGTTCTGATCTTGGTTATGAAGGAAAGCACTGAGATATTCTTGGACAAAAAAATATTATTACAGTAAATCTGATTACACCAAAAGCATAGAGTAAGATGAAGTTCAGCTTGATCTTCTGCACATCATTCTCTAAGCTTTCAAAACATTTGGAATTCCTCTCCTCCTAGATTGTCCACCAGATACAAGATGGGAAAATTCACAATCTACTCCTATCCTTAGCATATGAACAAGTTCTATCCCAACTGATAAGAGACTGTGACATTGTCTAGCATTATCCATGTTATACCATTAAGGTTTAGGACGATTCTCTATAAGTGAGTTGTGTATGGACAACTTAGAAATAGATGGTTGACTGTCTTAACTGTCTCTTTTCATAGGAAGCATCTTGAGCACATTGTCAATTTGTTATACCTCTGCTTATCAAATATTCCACTATTAGAGTGGCCTCCTTTGCTAGTTACCACACAAAAATTGATACTATGTAGGAATCTTTTATCCTCTGAATCTGCTTCCACAGCCTGTTTGCTATCTGATGGTTGTATTGCTTCATTTCTAGGCAATATTGACCTTAAACATGCTTTTGGAGTTACCCTTCTACAAAAGATGTTCACCTGCTTGAACTCCAACTCCAGGAAATTGATCATCTTCTCTGAGATAATTAGCTGCCCTTTGAACTTCCTAATCATTGAAATTTCTACTAAACTTCAAGATGTGCACATGATATTACAATAAATTAATTAGAACCGACCCATCTCTCTTCACATTCTTCTGACTTCTCTTTTTCATTACAAACAACATTACACACATATATAAAGAGACAAGATTTCTATTATTAGTACAATATTGGGGCCGACTCTTTTCTTCTCATTGAATAATATAACCAAAATCTACAGATTAGCGAAAAGGAAAAAGATACACTTGGGTAAATCATTCTATGTTTTTCACTATAATTTTGCTCTTCTGCAGATAAATTATGTTTTTGATTAGATTTCTTGTGTTTAGCATAATTTCCTCTTTTTGACCTCCATCTTCAAATTTACTCTGTTTTACCACTAGTAGCTCATCTTTAAGCGTTGTTTTCTAGTGATGCCTTGTCGTTGTAAGCATGCAATTTTCTTGTCATTTTCATTTTTTGTGACTATTTTGTTGATGAGTTATCCAATATGAAATTGTACTTGGAATAAATATATGATGCTAAAACAAGTGCATTATTTTTGTCCACTGTGAAAACCTCGTATATCTGTTTAGCTTTTGCTTTGCTTGCTTAGATATTGTCCTTGATTTTTCGCTTCACTGTTTTGTTTTTATTTTTAATGACATGTATGAAAACAAGTTTCATTTTTACTTCTGGAAATGTTCTCTGATTCGAAGTGAGTGAGTTAGATTATTCCGCATCTTCTGCTGGCTATGAAATTTCAAAGAGGTTCTTGATATTTTGAAATTGAAAATGTGTTTCAATTTCAGCAGGTGTCTTTATTCATAACTAGTGTTGACTACCATATTGGATACTTCCCTAGCAGTTAATTTTTTTTCCATCACTTTGTTACTGGGAATTACTTTAGAATCTTTTTTTTTAAGATCCTTAAATTACTACCTCTCAGAGGTTTAATGAGCTTGTCAAAACATCTTGGTGTCTAAAAGTTTTCTTTGGCTTTGATGGACAGAGGGGATAAAGTTTAATGTCTAAGAGTTTTCTATGGATTTGACTGGAGTCTTAGCTCTTGATTTATTTGATTGGCCTGTCTTTTTCCTTGCAACTTGCTACTTCTGTATGGTATTTGAATGTAAACTAGATAAAGTTTATTTGTTCTTAAAAATTCAGTGTAAGATTCTATTACATCTGGGGAAATGTACATTATTCACTAAACTAATGCTCTGCTGTTAAGCTGATGAACAAAAAATATGAAGATACTACTTAAATGCTGGTTCACCTTCAATCCTACTCTCGTGTGACATTTATATAATCTGGTTATTAAATTCTACTTGGTCTATAATTTCTATTTCTAGACAGTCAACTCAAACATTAAAGCTGAGTGATGTATAATTCACTAGCCAGGGAAATGGAAATAGCTAGACAGTTGAAATTTCTCTAAGTCGAAATCTCTAACTCTAGAATCATTATTTAAAGCCATAAAATGAAGTGCACCACTGGTAGTGTTGTTAATCTCAAAAGCAGTGGCAATGGCATCATTATCATATATCAGCCAAGAACATAAGTAAAATCCGGGCTTATTTAAATACTTGACGATAAGTTCTCCTCACAATCCACCAGCAACAATCAACTTATCTTTCAAAGCAGAAGTGCTTAATCGGGTCTCCATAAATCCCTATAAAAGACTTTAAGGATGTTTCTTGGGTGATGCTACATGCCCTGATATATTGAGAATTTGAGTTTTCAAGCAGGTCAATGATGACCAATGAATGACAGAAAAATGAGACATCACATGCACATCATGCTTAAAGGTGCCTAGACAATTCTTAAGCTAGGGATGAGAGAAGTTTGATTTAATGTATCTTGCATTCGGTCTAAAATCATTATAAAACATCTTTCTATATGGTTTTTTTGATTTGCACTCCTTTTTTGATATCCCACCAGATTGAGGAATATTTTCATAGTTCTGATGGTGTTATAGTCTTCTTTGCCTAGTTGTCTCCCTTGTTATGATAACCCTTTCCTTGGGGATCCCTTGAATATATTTGCCACTCTTTATGTCAGCAGCCGATATATCTTGCATTCTTTTATTCATGTAGTCTAAGCCGATATATCATTCATTTACATCACAATCAAAACCACCCCAGTCTACACCTAGGAACTCATCTACATCCAAATCAAAGTCATCCAAGTCTATATCTTACAACTCATCTACGTCCAAATCCAAGCCACCCAAGTCTACACCTTGTAACTCATCTACATCCAATCACCCAATTCTTCCATTTCACATTCATCTGCTTATGTAATAGCATCATCTCCTTGTTGATGGGACATGTTACATTCTAACTAAATAGTCTTGGGGCTAAAATTTAGGGTATTTGTTTTTTTCCTGTTGATGGCAATAGGTTTATTGGTTGACTTTAGAGCCAGAAAGGCAGTTTCTCCTTTATGTGGTAATATGTAATGCTTATTTGCATCAGCATGGCATCCTGATGACCTAACGTCTGGAGCTCGGAACCAGGATATCACATGTTAAATATGGGATATTGGGAACTTGTCCACGTTAGTCACTACTTTGAGGGGTAAACTTGGAGCTATTTGGTCCATCTGCTACACATCTGATGGCAGGTTTATGGTTATGGTAAAGCCTACAGACTTTGTCCTTATATTTGATGTCAAAAATGGATATGAGGTGGTGCAAGAAATTGATTTCGTCGGTGAGATATCAGGAGTGTCTTTTAGTCCCAATATAGAGTCCCTTATCATTAGCGTGTTGAATTGCATATTTAGTAGCCTCCTAGAGTTTGGATGACAACTCAACTTTATATACCTTGATGCAATATTGTTAGAACCTCTGAAGATATAAGTGTATTATATTTGTATATAGAACCTAAATATATCTACTTCTACCTTAAGACATACTCGTATTATTTCATCAAGGTAAGAATATTTGTCCCATCATCCAAACTTAAGGAGGTTACTATATATGTGATCTTACACACCAATTATAACGGACTCTGTATCAGACTGAAAGATACTCCTAATGTCTCACCGAAGAAATCAACTTCTTGCTCCACCTCATATCCACTTATTACATAAAAATGTGAACAAAATCCATAGGCGTTGATATAGCCATAGATTTGCTATTAGACATAGAGTGGATTGACTAAGTAGCTCCAAGGTTACCATTCAAATCAGTGATTGATGTGGACAAGTTTCGAAAATACCATATTCTGCATGCTTTATCCTAGTTTTCTATTGAAAACATTAGGCCATCAGGATGCATCACTGATGCAAATGAGTAGTCCACATGTCCGCACAGAGGAGCAACAACCTTTCCATTCTTGGAGTCAACCAATAAACCTATAGCGATCCACAGGCAAAAAATAAGCACCCTAAATTTTCACCCAGGATCATATAGTTTGAGTGTGACACGTCTCGTCAACAAGGAGATGATGATTATGTAGCAAATGAATATGGAATAAAAGAACTAGGTGATTTTATTGATGAGTTTCAAGAAGACAACTAGGGTGGGGTTTCATTCGGATGTGGATGAATTGCAAGACATTGACTTGGATGATTTTGATTTGGATGTACATGAGTTCCTAGGCATAGACTTGGGTGACTTTGATCCATATGTAGATGAGTTTGCCTATATGAATAAAACAAAGCAAGATATTTATCTACTTAAACAAGGAATGGAAAAGATATTCAAGGGATCCCCTGGGAAAGGGTTACCATAACCTGGGAGACAACTAGGCAAAGAAGACTGCAACACTATCAGACTATGAAAATATTCCTCAATCTAGTGAGACATCAGAAAAAGAGTGAAAACACATAGAAACACAGTTTACACTATGATTTCATATGGAATGCAAGACCATTACATCAATGTTCCATCACCCCTATAGAGGAATTTGGTTTGGGCACCTTCTAAGCATGATGCCATCCTGCAATGGTTTTCTTCTTTACAAGGTACCTAGACCAAATTCTGGAGCTGGGTTAAGAGAAGATTGATGTAATGGGTCTTGCTTTCCATTTGAAATCATAGTATAAACCTCCTTTCTTTGTGGTTTCACTCTCCTTTTTTGATGTCTCACTAGATCGAGAAATATTTTCATAGTTCTGATAGGGTTGTACTCTTTGGCTAGTTGTCTCCCTGGTTATGGTAACCCTTTCCTAAAGGATCTCTTGAATATCTTTTCCACTCCTTATTCTAGGAAATGAAATATCTTATATTCTTTTATTAATGTAGCCTACTAATACACATCCAAATCAAAGCTACCCAAGTTTATGCCTAGGAACTCATCAACATCCAAGTTTATGTCTTGCAACATATGTATATGCAAATCAAAGCCACCTAAGTTTTTATTCTTGTAACTCATCAATAAAACCTTCCATTTCGTGTTCATCTACTATGTAATCAACATTATCTCCATGTTGATGTAACATGTTACACTCAAGTTAAATTATCTTATGGCGAAAGTCTAGGGTGCTTGTTTTTTGGTTATTGGTTACAATAGGTTTATTGGTTGACTTTAGGACTGGAAGGGTAGAGAGGCAAGTGTATTTTTTCCCTACTCTTAAATAGTGCCCACGGGCCCTTGAGAATTTTCAACAACTTACGCACTACCTAATGTAATTGGAGTTATAAAAGATATGTATGATGGAGCCAAAACTCGAGTAAGAATTGTGGGAAAAGACTCAGAGTATTTTCCTATTGAGATAGGACTTCATCAAGGAAATGTGTTAAGCCCTTTCCTATTCGCTTTAGTGATGGCTGAACTGATATGATCTATTCAAGGGGTGGTTCCATAGTATATGCTATTTGCAGATGACATAGTACTGATTGATGAGACTCGAGCTATAGGTAATGATAGATTGGAGGTCTGGAGACACGCTTTGGAATCCAAAAGGTTCAAACTCAGTAGACTAAAATAGAATACTTGGAGTGCGAATTCAGTGTTGCGAGGTTAAAGCATGCAAACATTAATGTGAAGCTTGCCACTCAACCTATTCCAAAGAGAGAAAACTTAAAATATCTTGGGTCCATCATCTAGAGTAGTGGTGATATCGACGATCCGTATTGGGGCAGCATGGATGAAATGGAGGCTTGCCTTTGGAGTATTGTGTGATAACAAGGTACCATCTAAACTCAAAGGTAAGTTTTACAAGATGTTTGTTATACTATTTTTGTTGTATGGGACAGAGTGTTGGCTAATCAAAAACTTATATGTTCAGATGTGCATGTCACAGAGATGAGGATTTTGAGATAGATTTGTGGGTATACCAGGAGAGACAAGATTAGGAATGAAACCATTCGATAGAAGCTAGAGGTGGCCGCTATGGCTGACATGTTGAGGGAAGCGAGACTGCGATGATTTGTACATGTGCAAAGAAGGAGGACCGATGCTCCTATTAGGAGGTGCGGGAGGTTAGATTTTCAAGTTACATGGAGGAGTAAAGCTAGACCAAAGAAGTATTGTGAGGAGGTTATCAAACATGATATGGTGAAACTTGATATCGCCGAGGACATGACCTTAGATAGGAAGGAGTGGAGATTGCCAATTAGAGTTGCAAGCTAATAGGTTAGTGGTTTAGGTTGATATCTGGCTGTGCGGTATGGTAGGGTAGTAGGATTTGTGGCGTATTTATATCCTATGTTGTCACCATCTATCTTATATATGTTTATTGTCTCGTATTTATATACTATCATGTGTTTTTTATTATTAGTCGCTCTTTCTATTTCCTTTTCTCTTCCTTGCCTTTTTATTCCATGTCTAGTTTATTCTGCTTATGATTTTTTGATACAAAGGTTCCTAGAAAATAACCTCTCTACCTCTATGAGGTAGTGGTAAGATTAGCATACGTTCAACCCTCTCCAGACCCCACTTGTGGGATTTTACCGGGTATGTCACTGCTATTGTTGTGGGAAGGATAGTTTGTACGCAGACCTTACCCTGTCTTGGGAGGTAGAGAGGCTATTTAGGATAAAGTAGGATAGGATTTGGGAATTCATATTAGAAACTTTTTCTTATCTTATAACTCTCTTAAAAATAGCTAAATTATACTATTGAGGGAGTACCATGGAACTCAATGTTGAAGAGCTAATCATTTCCCCAATTTGATTTAGATTCGAAAATTCATATCAGGACTATGCACTCCTGTAACTATGCAAAAAGGCTAGCCTTTTGTAGGGCGGGATAATCATTAAACTCAATTTGGCAGGCTAATATATGCATTCTTTAACTGTTATCTTGTTTTATGTGTATTTAGAGGTGACAAATGGATGAATTGGATTGAATTTGGATGGATTGAATATGGATTGTGTCAAAATGGATCGGATCATAATCCATCCATATAAAATATGGGTAAATATGAATTTAGTCAAATATGGTTTGGATAGGAATGGTTCGAACCCACTTTATTCTCTTGAAGCCAAAAAAGATTAAACCAAAACTAGATTGTTAATGTTCAATCTCAATCACCCCAACCCTACTCCCAAATAATTATTTTTGAAAAAAAAATATTTCTTTAGTTTTATTAATAAAAGTTCGGTTATTCGGTGTATCAAAGTTTTGAGACCCCTAAATCGAATCGAGAAACTTGACTTTTGAAAAAAGAACACCTACACCGAACTAAAAAATTGAATTAGTTTGGTTTGCTTCGATTTATTGATCTCCCGGTATTTATGTCCGCTCCAATAAAAAATTTAAAACAAGATAATTTTTTTTGCCTCCCCACCCCACCTGACACCAAACCGAAAAATCGAATCAGTTTGGTTTGGTTCGATTTTTCAATTTTTCGGTATTTATGCAAAAAAATAAATAAAAAGTTAATTTTCCCCCCTCAACCCCACACCGAACCGTAAAATCAAATTAGTTTGATTTGGTTTAATTTTTCATTATTTATACCCGTCCCAATAAAGAATTTTTAAAAAGTTAATTTCCCCCCCCCCACCCAGAAACTAAACTGAAAAATCGAATTAGTTTTGTTCAATTTGATTTTTTGGTATTTATGCCTGCTCTAATAAAAAATTAAAAAAAGTTAATTTTCCCCCCACCCCGCCTTGACACCGAACTGAAAAATCGAGTTGTTTTGTTTGGTTTGATTTTTCGGTATTTATGTCCGCCCCAATAAAAATAAAAAAAAGTTAATTTTCTTGCTCCCTCCCCCCCGACAACACTGAACCGGAAGACTAAATTAGTTTGGTTTGGTTTGGCTTGGTTCAATTTTTTAATTTTTCTAGTATTTATGCCCACTTCAATTAAAAATAAAAAAAGTCAACTTTTTCCCCCACCCCACCTTGACACTGAACCAAAAAATTAAATTAGTTTGGTTTGGTTAGATTTTTCGATTTTACAGTATTTATGTCCGCCTCAATTAAATTTTTTTTTTATATTTGCCCACCTCCCTCAACTCGATACTATACTGAAAAATTGAATTAGTTTGGTTTGGTTCGATTTTTCAACTTTTCAGTTTTTTTGCCACCCCCTCTGCCGCCACAGTCATTCCAAAGTTTTTTAAGAAACACAAAAAAAATTCATGCACACAATTTTTTTTAGAGCAATTAAGAATTGTTTATTATAAGTTGGGGGATCTATAGGTCTATATGGATACCCATATTTTATCTATTTTGACCATATTTGTACGAACTCTTAAAATAAATTAACCCATATTTACCCATTTAGAAAATATGAGTGATCCATTAAATTAAATATGGGTAAAATAGATTCTTTTTACCTTATATGGATTGAAATTACCACCCCTATGTGTATTTCCATTTTTCCAGATCAAGCATGGGAAGACATGTACTTCCATGGATACGTTGTCTAATGGTGAACTACAATGAATTTTTCACATCGCAAGGAGCTAGTGATGACACTTCTGGGTTCTTTAAACAAGGTAGGATAAGCTGTTGCACTGTTGTTGTTGTAGACATGTTGCACAATTATGCACAATTATCAATTTTCTATGGGGTGCCAAGTTGTCAATGGTTACATGTTTTCTATTATATCATCCTGGTCGACTTTTCTGTTAAGCTATATGTTTGTTTATGTACTCTACTCTTTTTCTAATTTATCTTTTTCTATAATTTTTTTAATCTTTCTGAACTTCATGGGATGAGTTTTACCATGTTACATATCAAACAAACAATTTCCGTGATGGCATGTTGAGTTATGAAAAAAGTTTTCAAGGAAAAAGATAATAAGTAGTCTTTGATCAGGAGGTTGAATGACCATTCCATGACAATAATTATAGTATAAATACATCTATAGAAAAGAGTATCGTGTGTATAGAGGTATCTTATGGTCAGGCATGTTAACTTCCCGCAAGAATTTTCTATTTAGTATGGTTTGAAGGATCAAAATGCTCACATGCAGCACTTAAGGGTGTGACTCACCATTCATTGAAGTGGTTGCAAACCACGAGATTCGGTCTAACTCTTTGTAGAGATGAAACACACTAACTGGTTTCTTGCCATCTACCTAAGCATGGGTGGATAGAGTTACGTGGTACTGCTAGAGGTAGCAGGTACTTGATAGTAAAATTGCGATGTGCGTAAGCTGGTCCGAAACTACCATTATTTTTGGAAAAGAAAAAGAAAAGCTAAGTGCTCATGCCCAGACTAACCATCAGCATATCTAGCAGTAATACGCTTCCTTATGTAGTGCCAATTTTTTTCCAAATACTACAGTTTAATTTAGTACGCCAAAACCTACCAATTTGTTGCAAGGAACCATATTCTCTCCATTGAATGATGAAAAAAATGCCTTTTGCAGATCTCTTATTTCACCCACATTTTGTTACTTAAGTTGAGGTTATTCTTGCAATAATCTTAACAAGTTCCCTCCTTCCTTTCTCCAAATGGGAGAACGGTGGGAACATCTTAAGTATGACGCCCTTGAGTAGCCAAGTGATGTGCTGGAAAAATATAATACTTTGATACTTAAAACATAGGATTTTATGTGTTCTCAATGTGACATTAGTTGTTTATATGTGTTTTTGTGTTTCAATTTGCAGGATTACAAGATGACCATGATTTGGAGAAAAATTGCAGAAGTTACTGGTTTTTGCTGTTGTATGAGACCTTGTACAAGTCTTAAAGCATTCTATGCATCGTAAAGGTGATTCTAAGAAATTCCAGTGAGGGGCAAAATTTCGAAAGTTAATTCTGCGAATATGCAGACAAATCGTGGAGCAATTTATGAGTCATACACCGCCTTTGATACCCTGAGGATAAGAGAAGTAGACTAGCAGGAAATTCATCAGATGAAACCCCCTTTACGGGTCATAAACCACTTTATGAGTCGTGAAGGGGTATGATAGAAGAGAAGTCCAAAATTCCAGTAGCTGATTACAAGACCCCAACTATGAACCATAGAAGACACTACGAATCGTAGAGTGCTTTCGTAGAAATTGCCAACTAGTTTCTCTAATTTGTTTAGGAATTTCTTTTAATTATTATAAATAGGTTTTTTTAGTTTATTTTTTGGAAGTAGCCATCAACTCATGTAGTTTTCAGTAGTTTTAGGTTTTGTGCTCAAGGAACTCAATAATCTAAGAGAGAAAATTATGAGAGAGTGTTTGAAACACTTATGCTTTAATTCAATCTTCAAGCTTGTGATTTTCATTAACATTGGATATGCTTGATCTTAATTCAATTGTGTAAGCATTTAAGTATGCCTTCTCAATTCATAATCTCTTTATCTACAGATAACATGAGTAGCTAAATTCACAACTAGGGTTGTAGGAACCATAAAGAACTTACAAAGTAAAACCAGATAATTCATAATTCTTCAAAGATGTATATGCATGTACTGATTAACTTTCTTCATTTTGCATGTTTTCTGATGGTGACCAACATAAGAACCTGCCTAGTGTTACTGACTGGACCAAGGTAGTAATAATAGGATTCGATCGATGTGTTCTCGTCTAATCAACCAAACTAGGCCAAGAGGAGGTTGTATTGGGAATGATAGATAATGGTTAGTAATGGACACTATGGAGATGAGCCAAGTCACATAGTGAAATTTTCCTACTTACCTTTGACCGAAGGGTTTGGTGAACATAAATTACTATCCTGCATGCTATACGCTTGACAAGAATTAGGTTATCCGGTGATACTGAGTTGGAGAATCATGGGGAAGAAAAATACCCTAGTTTCTCTCTATTATTGATTTTTCTCTCATGATAGTTAGTTAGTTTATTTTTCTTATTGATTATTGCAACCCTCTCCCTTTGGTTAACTACTCGAATTGCATATTGGTGAATTTTTCTTGAGTCTATGTATTCCATATGGGTTGTTAGGTTCTATTTCTTGATAATTACTGCTTTATCCCCTAAAAAGGAGGTGTAACTTGAGAGACATCAAGATTTTGGCACCATCACCAGGGAATACGAGTAGACTTAGTAAATTCATTAGTGATTCGAGTGTTAATCCATAGTTCCATTTATTTTACTTTTGTTTTTGCTTTTGTTTATTTGCAGGTGTACGAGTAGTGCATACCCAATGGTCAGCGTCAAGGAAAGCTATCTACTTCTTTTGATCATGAGATTCACAGAACGACAAGAAGAATGACCCAAGACAACACCAACAGTGCAGCCCTGAATAAGAACAACAATGAAGAGGATTGGAATGAGAACCCACCTTCTTTGGAGGATATTCCACAACCAAAGGAGTTCAACATTAATGCTTACTAGTGGAATCAGTATAGGTTGGACCCCACCACTACCGGCAGAAACACAAAGTTCACAGTATCTAGTTGGTTACTTTAGATGCTGCAGAACCATGGGCTAGTTAGGGCTTACCATCGGAGAATTCACATAGTCACTTGCACAATGTGGCATTTGTTTATAAGAGCATGATTGGGACTCGGAATACATCTATGGATGTTGTTGGACTTCGTGTCTTCCTATTGTCTCTTACGGGCAATGTTGCATTAAGGCTGTCTGAGCTCCCGCAGAGTTTAATCACTAGTTGGACAGATCTGTAGAAAGCCTTTTTGAAGAGGTACTTCCCTAGATCTAAAAGCTTAAGTTGAAGGACCAGATTAACAACTTCGAGCAACTTCACAGTGATTTAACAAGCACTACTTGGGAGCAGTTCACAAAATGTCTGAGGAGTGTCCCTGACCACAAGATAGTTGATGCCGCCTTGGTGGAGATCTTCTACCATGCCCTTGATGCAAATAGTCAAGCGTGTACTGACACTATCATAGGGGGCATGTTTCTAGATCAACCATATGCAAGGATTGCTGAATGTATAGAGCAAGTGGTCAAGACAAATCGTGCATGTGGTCAGTGTGGGGTTAGAGCAAGCCAAAATTAATGAAGAAATAATACAACGGCTTGCTCATCTTCGCACAAGCATGGCTGTGGTAATAAAGAATAACCAAGAAAGAGTGAATGTAGTGGTTCTCTAACCCCCGTGCACCTATGTATGAGGAGACATACTACGAGGAGGACACATATTTTGTGAATGATCCGATAGGGGGTTTCTAGACTAATGCCCAAGGATCCAATCAGGACTATTGGAGCCAAGGTCAGAACTTTGGCAGAGATGGAGCTTTCAGGGAAAACCGTAGAGGTCATTATGATTGGAATAGGGGTCCAAATGCAGACTGGGGTCATAGAGAAGGCTTCAAAAATGATCCTTATGTGCCATCACACGACTGTGAAGCAACTACAGGCAACTATAGAATTGAAGAGATGTTTTGAGCGCCTGTTGAAAAAGGCTGAGACACAGGATGAGACCCTAAGGGGCATGAAAACAAAGATCTCCTGTATCAATCAAAATATAGTCTCATTCTATGGCTATCAAGTAGCTGGAACAATAGTTTAGTCAAGTGACGATTCAGTTGAATCAGTGTCAAAGGGGTACACTTCCTAGTAATACAGTGCAAAATACAAAAAATAAAGGGTAGTGTATGATGGTCACCACTCAAACTGGAAATAGCACAATTGACTCCCTATGACAGTGGATGTAGAGGATGTTCGTGAGGAGATAGTTGTAACAAAAGATGCGGCTGAAGGAGATGATAGTGGGAAGGATGGAATGAGTGAAGCAGTTGAAGTGCCACAGAGATTTAAGCCCGTCCCTAGACCTTCTCCTCTTTTCCCTGAAAGACATAAAAAGAGGGAGGAGGAAGGCAAATTCATGCACTTTCTCTCCATAATAAAGCACCAATCTATTAATATCCCTCTTATCGAGGATTTGGAGAAAATATCAGTCTATGCAAAGTATATGAAGGGCTTGGTCACCAAAAAGCATACTTGAGTCAGGAGCTTTCTCAAGAACATCAACATTACAGTGCTATCACTACAATGTCCTTAGTTCAGAAGCATGAAGATCCAAATACTTTTATCATACCTTGCACTATAGGAGATGTGGTGTTCGTAAGGGCACTATGTGACTTAGGTGCAGTATCAATTTGATCACCCTTGCGGTTTACAAGAAGCTTGGATTGGGACCCCCTACTCTAACTAGCATGCGGTTGTTAATGGTGGATTGAACAGTGAAGAAGCCTGTAGGGATACTCTATGATGTGCTAGTTAATGTGGAAAAATTCATATTCCATAAAGACTTTGTTATTCTAGATTGTGAAGTCAACTTTGACATCCCAATCTCTTGGGAAGACCATTCCTAGCCACTAGGCGAGCCCTAGTGGATATGGGATTCAGTCAATTCAGGTGTAGATTGAATGACAAAGCATCCAAATGAGCTAATGAGTGAAGTATGAGTAACCAATTGTCCAAGTCGTACCGCTATAATAAATCAGGCGCTACTTGGGAGGCAACCCAAAGTTTTTGATGTAATAGCACAATTATAGATTTATTTTTCAGTTTTTGGATTCATAGGTAGTTTATTTTCTTGCATTTGATTGTAACTATTAACAATAGATTGGTTGCATATAGGTTAACAGTGTATTTTATGAAGAGTATGAAAGTACAAGACTAAGTCAGTCATATTGGCTAAGGAAGAGCATCAAATTGAGTTTCTACGACTGGGCGAACACTAGTGGATATGGAAGACAGTCAATTTAGTTTTAGATTGAATGACGAAGCATCAAGATGATCTAATGAGTGAAGTCTGAGTAACCAATTTTTTCAAGTCGTACCGCGATAGTAAATCAGGCGCTACTTCGGAGGCAACCCAAGATTTTTGATGTAATAGCATAGTTATAGATTTAATTTTAGTTTTTGGATTCATAGATAGTTTATTTCTTGCATTTGATTGTAACTATGGACAATAGAGTTCGTTGCATATAGGGTAAAATATATTTTATGAAGAGTATGAAGGTACATGACTAAGTCAGTCATTTGGCTGAGGAAGAGCATCAGATTGATTCTCTATGACTGGGTCTACAAGTCCATAAAACACTCTACGACTCGTACCTCATCTCGTAGAGGTTTCTAGTACGCAGGAAAATATGCACTCCAGTTCATGAGCCAACTTTATGATTTGCAGATCAAATTATGAGTCATGAATAGTGTTCATGGACCCAAGTATGTTGTCTGATATTTTACTAAGTGTTGAGGGTTCTACGAAACCATGATCTATGATTCATAAAACCATCTACGACTCATAATTGGGGTTCCATAAACCCAGCACTAGTAAATTTCCAATCGATCTGTAAAGTATAAATAAAGAGGTCAAATAATTTTGATCTCACATTTGACCTAAAATTACAAAATCTACCCCACACTCTCTATTTCTGGCTACCTCTGATCCGCTCTGCAGTGAGAATTCCAGCAACCTAGGGTTGTGCTACTACCCACTTGTCTCATCTTTTTCAAGTTACATTTCAATTTTTGGTGAGTTTTCGATTTAACTAAAACCTTTAATTTAATTTGTTCATGTGGGGTATGGTGTGTTGGAATGAAACTTATGTTTGAATTGAATTTGGGATTACGTGTAATTAGGTTGCCCATTCTTGATTATTGCCTAAGAACGGAATTGGGCATTTTTGTCTTAATTGTTTTGGCTTTATTGTTTGTGTTTATTGAGTCACCCACCATATATGATTGAATGATATTTAATGAGATTGCATGATTTGTGCTTGTAGAATTCGTGGGTGAGGACATAGATGCATGATGTTGTGTTAATTAATTTGAAGTGGTTGAAATTGTAGGATAATTTATGCTAAATCTTTTTTTCAATGGGATGAGTATGTATGGAAAAACCTGTTGGGGGTAGAGTTGCATTATTGAAATCATTTGGGTGTGTGTGTCCTTGTTTTGATGCTAATAATTAGTTGGTTGAAATACTCTTGTAGGGTCCATGTGATGAACTTAGGAACTCAAGTGACTGAGTTTTCTGGTCCACGAGTGTCTTTTATGACCCGTAGAGTGATCCATGAGTCATAATTGCCCCTCATCCACAATTCCAAAAACTTGATATTTCTGACTATCCATCAGACGAGACCTTGTACGAGCCATAGATCACTCTATTGCTCGTATTTAGGTCTTGTAGGTTCCTGCTTGAGTTTAATTACTCATTGGAATTCTCTATGACCCTATTCTGTGGCTCTTAAACTACTTTACGAGTCATACATGGTCTGGTAAACTTGTAACTAAACTTGTTTTGAACCACTGGCTTATGAAGGCTTTGTACAACTCGTATTATTCACTATAACCCGTAAAGGTGCTTTGGTATAGCCTATCTGTAACTAAACTCAGTTGAATTTTGCATTTCAATTCTTGATTTGTGGTTTAACCATGGTGTGTATGTATTGAAGTTTCAGGTACTATGGCCCCTAAAGCTAAAAGAGATTTGATTTTGGCCCAAAGGGGAGGCTCAGTGATGAGCCTTCAGTTGACAAGCATTTGGGTGGGGATTAGTCCCCTCAGCTAAGTGGTTCACTAAAGGACCTAGATGTGAGACTGAACCCAGAGGCAGCTATACAATAGACTAGATCCTTTATCAGCGCTGGGCACACTCAGGCTCCGATTACTACTCCTCCCTAGTCTAAGGAGGGAGGCAGTGATAGGAGCAGAATACCACAGATGACTCCATCCGGAGAGGAGTCCAGTTTTAAGGAGGGCTCTGAGCATAAATTAGAGAAAGAGTCTTCCATTGCACCATCATCATCATCTGCACCGGATGCCCTCGTTAACCATTAGTGCATTGAGGCCATATACTTAGAGGGCATGCAGATAAAAGAGTAGGGCGAGTTGACCCATTCCATCTATGAGGAACCAGAGTGATATCTGATGGACTTAGTGGTTTCCCGGGCCTCCAGGATACAATGATATGCTATGGGCTTCAATGGCTGACAAAGTCTCTTGGATGGTACTCCCTGACTATAGTGAGGGAGTTCTACACATAATATTCAGCCTCCATCCATTTCACTCTTCCCAATGGAGGAAACCCCTTGCTCAGCATAGGCTAGCAGAGACACGAGTGAGGGGTCGGCGAGTAGACATTTCAGAGGAGACCATCTACTATATGCTATTTATTCATGAGTACCATTCCCCCAGATTCACATGGGAGTTAGATTACAAGCAGGGAAGAGCAAGAACCTGCTTATTAAGAAAGATTTTGAGTGACGAGCCACATTGATGAGATGGGTGGCCAAGGTTCGGAACCTGCTTGGGTTGCCACTCATACAGAGCCTATCATCAAGGCTTCACTCATTTTTCTCACCAAATTCTAGTGTCCTATTGTTCGTTCACACATCGAGCCGATACTTGTAGACAATACTTTGATGTTAGACCATGTAGTTTTGGTTGCCAGCATCTTAGCTGGGTATAGTTTGATGTTGAAGCATGTAGTTTTGGTTGCTAGCATCTTACCTGGGTTTGATAGTAGTTGGGCCTGCCTCATAGTCGAGCTGATGCAAGAGGCCGCACTGAAGAGAGCCACCTTTGTTCCATTCCCATGCTTGATCTATAGGTTCTGCTTAGAGTCTAGGGGGGAGATTTTACACCAGCTGGACCAAATGTTGAGGCCAAGCACAGTTTGGAGCCTAACCTAATCAAGCTGATGAGAACACGATGGCACTCCATGAGCACAATCTCCACTATGCTAGAGATATTTGCTCCAGCGCCACTACCTGAGGGTTCTCGTATTGATACCACCATTGTTGCTGCTACTATTGAGGAGAGGCCCTCACAACAAGAGGCAGATGAGAAGAAGGGGCCCACAATTGCTACTCCTACACCAAATGTCGCTATTTCACAGGCTACTATAACGGGAATAATCTCCGTATCCACCACTTCTATACAGGCCATGGCACAAAGGCTAGCACATGCTGAGGCACAGTTGACTCTGCTCATTCAGCAGATCAGGCAATGGGTCTGTTAGGCTATTTCAGACTTAGAAGTTCATATGTAGGCATTCGCAGTTGCTGCTATTGAAGACCATAATTCTACTGTGGATGTTTATATCGATGCCTTCAAAGAGAGAGTACAAAAGACATTGGCTGAGGCCCAACCTTTAGACTTGTCAGCTATACAAAAGGAGATCCAATAGCTCCAAGCTGACATGACAGCATCACTAGCGGCACAGTCACACTACCAAAGATGATATCTCTGGTGCTGATATTTGATTTATTTGCTCTTGACGAGACTTACCATTCTTCTCTCGGAAAGAGAACTTGTATAGATGAGGATCCAAAGGATAGATATGTATGTGTGAGGAGGTCAAAGGAGGAGGATCTCGATCTTTCCTTGAGGGAATCGAGGTGTGATGAGGAGATGACACAAGCTCGAGTGATGGAGGATATGGGGGTTTCTTGCCCCTTCGGATAGAGTACCACTGTTGAGCAGACCACCCTGGAAATGGAGGGTGGCTAGACTCAGCCACAGATCGATACCGAGGTGTCCAGTGTGTGTTTTTTACCCGCCCCCCTCCCCCCCCGTTCTATTTTTGCTTGATTTTGTGCATTGGAGGCTATGCATATTTTTTTCGATAGGGTGTGGGTAGTTTTGAGGCGTAGTGAACTCTGACTAGCTTATGATCCATAACTATCCTAATTTTTGATCTCGAGGTTTTCTCATCTATGTTCTTTTTCCTTGTGGTTTTTTTTTTCTATTGAACCGACACGTTTAGGATGTTTAGATAACTTTGTAGCATATAGTACCAAAACTTATGGCATATAACAGGTTTTTGTCTTTTATTTTGAAAATTATACCCACAAAAATTTTTGATTAAGTAGTTAGATAGTAACCATGCATGTTTAGGTGTTTTACAAAATCTGTTCTGATAATGTAACACCCCACACCTTACAATATTGCTACAATGAAAATGAAACATGCCATGGTTTTGGTCAAATTAGCGCCAATTTTCAAAAGTTCTTGAATCTCGCGTTAATGGGCTATATGGACATCTAGCGCTTAAGAGGGTTGAGTGTATACATGTTTTTTGTTGAATTGACGAGTTTATGGCCTTACAATGAAGTGAGAGAATTGAGGTGCTTGTAGGACTTAGTAAGGAAGTAGGTGAGTCACCTACTTGCTTAGCTTAAATTTGTTAGTTAAACGGAGATGGGGCTCGACGTCGAATTTGTCCACGTTCAATTATGAATAAAGTCTGTGTTAAGAGTGTAACTTTGGTCCATGGATTACCATCATAAGGGGACTATATGATCAGCCCAATAAGGATATAATGGAAGCCCAAAACCATTACAACATTCTTAGCAAGTTAGGCCCACCAAATTAAGAAGACAAAATTTGAAAAATGGGCAGCAAAGGCCCATGTATTTGGAGCTCCAAAAGGCCCAAGTGAAATAGCCAAGGAGCTGCATAACCTACTTGGTGATGTAAGGCTTAATTAGCCTTAGTAAGTTGGCCAATTATCCCTTTAAAAATGGCCTAAAAAAGCTCCCACAATGCATTGTTATCTTGAACACAAAAAAAAAAAAAAATCAGATTGCTCTCTAAACTTGCTCTCAACTTTTCCCAACTTTTTGAAGCAGCCAAAAGACTTTTCTAGGGTTCCTAAGGAGCCTCTAAACCTTTAAGGAAAAGGTGAGTAATTATATTTGTGTATTTAGTATAGTTTCATCATGAAAAACAAGAAATAGCTGCTGGTTACACTTGCTGAAACTGTTGGACAGATTCTGTGCAGAAAGTTGCTACACCTTTTCCTTTTTGTTTTGGTGATTTTTTTGTTGTTTTTAATTTGTATTATAAAGAGAACTTGGTGTTCTTGACAGGGTATGAGTTATAGATATTATACTAAAGTTGCTGCCTTGATTTTGGTTTCATTTAACAAGCGCGTTTCATTGGATTATCTTAAGCATTATGTTGATTGAAACTTATGGATTGTTGGATAAAATGCTATTGCCTCACATCCTTAATGACTAATTCTCTACTGTTTGGGGACTGGTTAGAGGCTGTTTGTATGTGTAAATATTGCTGGAGCAGTTTGGTTAAAGTTGGAATAGGTTTGGGATTGTCGACGTCGAAA
>JAOTQR010082047.1:0-39148 GCA_025774065.1 Solanum ossicruentum | reverse complement strand
GTCCAAACGAGCAAGAAAAAGGACATGAAGCTTGATTAAGTAAAACTAAATCACTACACGTGAAAGAAATCCACACACATCTTATTCGTAACAGCATTCAGGGGAGACTTTCAATATTTTGAACATCATCATTCGACTCTCATTTGAACTAAATTAAGGAATATAACAATCCAGCAATCAAACAGGATTCCAAAGAAAATCCCAATCCCTTGGCACAAAATCAAACAACCTGCATATTGCTCAAGGGAGAAAACGAGAAAACAAATGGAGGCATTACCTTTTAAAGAGAAGCGTACTGGGATGATAAGCTCGACGAAGTTTCACCACCAAAGAGTCGAATTCCTTACACCAACTCAGGACCAAGAAATTTCCAATCTAAGAATCCTCTAAATTACCGTTTCTGGAAAATGAAAACCTGTTCCAATTATCGATGGTAGCAGATCTTTTTCAAGAAGGCTCAATATGTCTTTTGGGTCATCCCCCCCTTCTAACAGCTAACGAAAAGAGTATAATCGACAGAAAATTAGGGTGAAAAATCCGAAGGGTATGGGTCTTGGTGACCTTTAAGGACGCGTGAGGAGAGATGATAGTGGGGGAGATGCAGTCTGTCAGAGCTTTGATAGTCGAATCGACGCACGCGTGGCCACAAGAACGTTGGAGTGTCAATTTTTGGTCGGGTTGCGTTACGCGTGGGGAGAAGCGGATCGTGAGGGTTGAGGGAGCTGTGTACTGGTGTGCGCTTCAGTGGGGAAGAAGAGAGGGGAAGGGAATGGTGATGGTCTTGTTGGTTTTCTGGTCTGGCCGGTTTAAGCAGAGAAATGTAGAAAGGAGGAGGAGAACGGAAATAGAGAGATTTAGGGGCGCGTGACCCCACGCGCCGCATATTAAGTTTTTATTTTAATGCTGATTTTTGAATATATATTTTTTGACAATAATTGTTTCAAATTGTTAAAACAAAATATGAGCTCGATGAGGGTAAAAATTGAGGGTCAACAGTACCCACATTCAGATCATTGGTTTGGAAGCGTATTCAACTAGTAATCATATAATTCTAAGGGACGAAAAAGTAGGGCTCATGTTATGGGGGCGTTATAGGGAAATGGAGTAACATGAATTCACATAGCACATAACACATAACACATAACACATAAAGTCTAAGGGGTGGGTAAGTATTACTCACTCTATGGGAGCAATTTGGGACTTAGGATATTTCGCACCATATCATGTAGTCATGTGATAAAGCTCATAACCGAATCACATAACGATATAAAAAAGGTAACCAAACCATAACAAAATCTCCAATCGTAACACTTAGCATATTAACGTAAAGGAGATTACAAGATGTCCAACAATGTCACTAAACATAAGATAGGTCGGGGGCAAAGACATACCCCAGGCTCACCCTCAAAGTAAGTAAATTAGATAAGAACACCATAGGTAGAAGGATGGTGGATTGTCTTTGAAAGATATGACTCACCACAATGAGCAAAATGTTGCACGGTGGTTGATGTAGTCCTCGGTTCCTACATGGTGATATCATGTAAGCAAAAGTATGCATTAGTAGGTTTGAATGTACTAAGTATGCGAAATGTAACACATATGACTTACCAAACTTGCATTCAATATTAAGTGACGAGAGAACATAATATAGGAAGAGACATATAAAAAGGGATATAGTATACAATATGTCGTGAAACCAATGATGCATGACAAGCGTAATGCTCATATGTAGTGGGGATGAGACCTCAACCAACATGAGTAAGATCAAGCGAGCTATTACTTAGAATCCCTATGAAATCTCCTCATTGATAAAGAGGTGGTCAACATGCCAAAGGTAAATCATACTTCACCTTAAGAGCACTCCCATTTCATATGAAGCAACCTTCCTTACGGGCACTCCCATTTTAGATAGGATTTTCACATAATATCATATCATATTATACTTCACCTTATGGGTAGTCCTATTTCAGATAGGATTTTTATAACCTATGTTAGACACATAGTTCAAGGAAAGAGAGGGAACCCTCAATCCATCGGTGCTAAGTTGTCATCCCATAAGAATACTTATAAATATACGTAGTTTCCAAAGAGAAAATAGTTATTTCAAATCCGTCCAATGCACATTTAGGCCCAAAGTCAAACTCTATTCATATTAAATTTTAATTGGGCTCAATGCCAAAGCATAGTTCATAATTCATAATATTCATGTATATGGATAGCTCATTCATATATACAAAATAGTGCAAGCACCCCAAAGCTCAAAGAGCTATAATCAATAGACATATATGTGATCACATTCTTGTCATAACCAATATCTTATCCAAAACCATGTATACGAACATAATTGGGACTAACCCACTTCTTAACTTTCATAAAATTCATTTTTCATGAACGCAAATGCTATGGATGAGATGAGAATGACATGAGTAATATAGATTCAAACTAAATTCAACAATACATTATAAGATTCAAGCAAAAACATAAGTTAAATTCACATTT
This sequence comes from Solanum ossicruentum, assembly GCA_025774065.1. NCBI lineage: Eukaryota > Viridiplantae > Streptophyta > Magnoliopsida > Solanales > Solanaceae > Solanum > Solanum ossicruentum. The sequence goes on along the minus strand of JAOTQR010082047.1, from coordinate 36,649 downwards.
AAAACAAAATATAGACTACCCATGCATAAATCAAGCTTTGAAGAGGACATGCACATTCATATCTTCATAAATTTGATGTAAACAATCATAGTGACTTAAATCATAAATAAAGTACAACCCACACATCAATCGAATTTAAATAATCAAAATAAGGAAAACCCACATTTAAAGTAAGTTTAAATTCATGAAAATTTGTTTGAGTAGAGTTTGGGGTCTCCTTGATTGCAATGAACCAAGGATCAAAACCCACATACCTTGACAGATAGATAAGTTTCAAGAGAAATTTTAAGAAGAAATGAGCTTTACGTGATCTCCAAGTTTACAATCCACAAGAGTTCTTAGAGGGAGGCTTGAGAGAGTTTTCAAATGTGACTAATGAATTTTGAATGTTAGGAATAGAGTTTAGGTCATTAGAAAGTCTTTAGGTATCATACGAAGTCCCAAAGGGCCTTGATAATAAATCCTATTTATGAAAAGGCCATTAATGAAATGAGTTGAAAAGTTGCCCGTCACCACTTCAGGGGAGGACATGAGGTCCATGTGGCACCACACGAACCATGTACTTGCCAGTGAACCAACACTTAGAAAACATAACCAACACTTAGAAAACATTTTGCATAATGGAGGTCCGAAATGGTAATCCCATACTTAGAATTTTTGACAAAATCGACTTCACGGAAGGGCCACACGGGCTGTGTGGTATCACACGGACTGTGACACTACCTATGTCATCTCCCTTGGACAAGTCAATCTTCCACGGCAAGTTACAAGACACTGGTTCTATACTTAGAAAAACTTTCACTCCGAAAGCAACACGGACGGCCTCACGGGCCGTGTCACACTATAAGAGCCATGTGAGAGGCCATGTGACCACACTTGGTCCCAAAATTGTGGGATTTCAAGCCAACGTCACCACATGGCCCACCACACAATTCGTGAAGTTTCATACGGACGGTGAGGAGTCCAAGTGTGGTGTAAGTTTTAGTCATCCTATATAGGTGCAAACCAACCTGCGAAGGCCAAGAGCCACTTCATGGGACCCCCACACAGTTCGTGTGACCTTACATGGGCAGTGAGGTCTCCCTTGAAGTGTCACCTTGGTTCAAAGTCCTCTGAAATGAATTTTTCAAATCTGATAAGATTTTACGACATCCTAGATCCCTACATCATCTCCCCCATGGGAACATTCTTCCTCGAATGTGCAACAACAAGGCTTGAAAGGGTTGACTTGTAGCATGAAACTTCCAAACACAAAATACAATGCATAACCTAGAATTTGAAAAATCATATAGTCCTTAAACTCATATTGAAATTGAAATGACCCAAAAAAGTGCCCGAAAATATGCCTTGGAAGTGTCCATAATCGTAATTTCTATATATCTCAAAATCCGTGCGTGATATCAAAAATTGAACTTTATATTCATGATCATAGGGTGAAATTCAATGGGAAATGGGTCTAACCCCAATTTTAGAGAAGCCGTATCAAAATTTTATTTTCTCAAAAATTTCTTATCCAGTGTCAATCCACACCCCTGGCATGATGCAACCAGGGCACGGAGACATGTATTTTTGTTGTCAGTTCACTGTCTCGGTCCAAGGTTTTGAGGCCTTGGGCCTAAGCCTTTCCATGAATAAAAACACCTATACTTAGTTATATTCCAACTCCATATCATAGAAGACATTCCCCAAAACCATCTCTAACACTTACACAATTATTTAATCTAAATTCTAGTAATCCAAACTCATTCCGGATCTAAGCATTTCATTCAAGCTTCAAGTTCTCAATCAAATTTTTATCAAGAAAATCTCCAAAGTTGAGGTACGTGGGTTTCCATTATTGGGTCCTTTCACCCATGGTGCCCAACATTATTTTTTACATAAATTGTATTTTTCTAAGTTGATTTACTTATGGGTCTTACGTATTATGAATTTGGTTATAAACTATGTTGGGGTTTCATAAAATTGACTTTTTAAGCATGTTTTGAGCTATGAATCTATGACCTATTATGTGATTTGATGAGGTGTTTCGATGTATCTTGTATAAGGGTTTTACCAAGTATCGGTGGGTCATTTTACATTGATTTTTCTCACATGATTTCACTCTTGAATTGCATGATTTTGTACAAGTATTACATATCCGCCAAGTGTTTGATAAAATGTCCGGCTATGGATTCTTGAGTTATTGAAGGTCTAATGCGTGACATATGAGTTAAGTTACTTTATAATGATGAAAGGAATGTATAAATATGTTGATTTCATGAATAGTAACTATAGTGTTGCAAGTTGACTATGCCTCGTTCGGGGGGTGGCAGGCCCGAACTACCATGTTGGGGGGGGGGGTATATACCTCAATTGCATCAGTTGGGGGGTAATAGGACCATGCAACCATGTTGGGGATTTGTATCTCAATTGCCTCACTCGGGGGATGGTAGGATCTTGCAACCATGTTGAGGTGTTTGTACCTCAATCGCCTCGCTTGGGAGGTGGTAGGCCCGTGTTATTGCATATTATTGTCACGCCCCAAGTCCCATTAGGGCGGATCGGTACCCGTTGCCGATAAGGCTCGGGAGAACCAACCTATATCTATGTACTTTCTATATATTTTATAAAGGATTTTTATATTTAACATGCCTTTGTGCAAGTACATAGTGACATAAGCCAAAAGGAAATGCATGTGACTAGGCCGTTGGGGCCACGGTATCAAAAGTACAAGACATAACCACACTTTAATTTGCATAGTCTACAAAGCCTCTAGATAATAGAAAGTATCTAATAAGGATCGGGACAGGCCCCCGCCTCAATTAACTATACAATGCAAATATATAAGCTTTAGACATACACAAAGCTCTGAAGCAACCTAGTGCTTGGTAACATCAGTTGGATGTCCTGGACTCTACTGGGGAGATCTACTAGCACCTGTACCTGTAGCATGAAATGCAGGTCTCCCTCAAGGGACTTTGTATGATATAATGTACTGAATATGTAAGGCAACAAATACTGTATATGAAATAACAACTCAAATGAAACCATGCACTAGTGTAGAGTAAGAGACCACCTTTGGATATGCTTTGGAATTGTGTACTTTAAGTTCTTTATATTACTTTACCTTTACTGTATAATTTGTGCACATCATGTACTGTAAATGACCAGCTCATCAGTGGTAAATTGTATCGGGATCGTCCCTGGCTAGGTTCTTCCTTAACCCCTCGGGCTACCATCCGTGATAGGATCGTCCCTGGCTAGGTGATGCTTCCACCCCTGAGGCTACCACCAATCAAATAAACAATGCACTTTATCTTTCAATTACCTTTGAGATTATTCTTTTGGTAGTCATAATATTGGAGTTATAGGACTGTAGATATAGCATGTGACATGTAAATAATCATACAAGATAATATGACAATAAAAAGAGTATGTTACATAAATAATGAGATGTGTATGAAATGAAACAACTCGTGAACTTTATTTAGCAACAAGAACCCATGTAACTTGGTATCCACATGTATATGAAGATTTAGAGGTGATTATGTATGGCAGCATGTGAGCATACGAATGAGTGGAGACACGGTTAATAGTGGTGTCGGAGTTGGTAATGCCTTCATGTACCAAGGAGGGATCTATGTTTCACACCAAATGATACGAAATCAAGTAGCCTTACATACCTCGTTTTATGACCTCATTACTACCTTGGAGTGGCTGAGTTTTCCCTCAAATATTTATCTATAGTATATTAGGCAATAAGCCTAGTATTAGCAGTGACAAAACACTTCTTAGCTGCCCAATACCATAAAAACTAATATCCGGGCAGCAAACGTTTAATTAGCGATGCGAAGACATTTCTTTACCCTTTTCATTTATAATCGTATTTGCTAACATCCATTCTGATGTACATGTCATGTACATCTTATTTCAGACCCTTAGAAGTCTTACAACAGCCCACAAGGCATAACACATAACAATTCTTCACAACATACAAACAAGCAGCACAACGTTACGTCCTTTCTCCACACTTTGATGTCAACAATCCTGGATCTTTTTTTTAACTTTACCTAAATTGTTTCCAACATTATTATCACATAAAACCAGTCTTAAAATAGTTCACAAATAGTCCCAAAATAGCGGAGGGTCGTGGAACAACGTATTAAAACTATCAACTCACAAATTTCTTTTAAGAGTACAATTACGGTGTCGTACAACAATTCATCTTTGTAGTCTATAAAAATAGTGCTGCAGCTTAATTACATGACTAACAAACTATCCCTTGTTAACAACATAAGTCTTACTTCATAATTCAGCCAACCAAGAAGAGAAAAGCCTCTTGAACAGCATGAAAAATTCACAACAATCCTTAGGACATAAGCTGTCCAGAATTTCCAGCACAAAGCATATACTTCTTGTTTCTCATGAAGAAACCATACTAAATATACAATTATGATTACTTACCTTTGCCTTTAAGATTATGGTTTCCATCAAGAACCTTAGAAGGTTGCAATAGATGCTTGGTAGAGTGAAATAACGAGAAGATAAGAGTCTTTTGAAAAACTGAAAACTTGTTTGAAAAACTGAAAACGTGTTTCTATTGGAAATGACTAAAGGGCTGCTTTTGAGCTATTTTTAAAGACTCCTCTTGACGACTTTCTCTTGATATTTTGCCCACATATGAACACCTATTAATACACTTGTTATGCAACAGCTTGTCCCTCATAATTGGGCCTAAATGGGTCTCAAATTTGATGGACCTTGGCTTCCCATTTTCCAGCTTTCTTATTAATTAGTTTTAGGCCCAAAGAGTCAAGTGGGTTGTGTTACACTTGGGCCCTTTTTACATTCTTCTTGGGCTGAAAATAAGGTCCATTTATGATGCTAAAACATGGGCTAAATTTACCCCTTAACATGAACTTTATTCACAATCGAACTTGGACAATATTCGACGTCGGGCCTCGGCTCCGTTTAGCTAGCAAATTTAAGCTAAGCAAGTAGGTGACTCACCTACTTGTTATTAAGTCCTACAAGCACCTCAATTCTTTTACTTTGTTTAGGGCTGTGATCTCCTCAATTTAACATAAAACATGAATACAGTTGACCATCTTAAGCGTTAGACGTACATATCGCCCATTAACACGAGATCCAAGCACTTTTAAGAATTGACGCTAATTTGACCAAACCATATCATGTTTCATTTACATAACATTAGTACATGTAAACTGTGGGGTGTTACGAAAGGGGTCCTTATATAAAGTCTTTAGTCTCTAAACGATATACCACCATAGGTACCTGTCACGACCAACACCTAGGGCCTAGATGTGACACGGTTAATGGGGAACCCAAAGTGACCCTAGACAAGCCTGTTAGCATATCAATCACACATCCTTGGTCGCGAAAGCCAAACTAAGAATCTCAGATTAAAATAAAAAGGGATGCAGGACTAACAGAAGTCTTGACATTTATAAAAGCAATAAAAGATTTAAGCTCATATCATAAATATATCATTGTATCCAACAACATCTCTAACATGGAATGGATCGGGGGCCAAGATAATTCTCGGGCTCACCCTCAAATAATAATAAGTATTGAACATAAGAAGGACTCTCAAAATAACATGAAGTAAACTGATATTGTCCTTGGAATTGAAAACTTACCAAAGCTTTCTCCGAGAATAGAACTAGCCACGTGGAAGTTGATGATCAAAAGGATCTCTGGTTCCTAGATGGTGATATCATGTAGGCTTAGAGAATGCGTTAGTACGTTTGAATGTACTAAATATGCAGGGTGCGATGCAACAAAGACATAATGAAATATATTCAAAATGCATAATTATGAGCAATGGATATATAAAACCTCAATATGGCATGCATGATCAATGCATATAATAAGACATGCTTGTAAATAATTTAACTTGCATAATATATCATACATATGTGGGAAAAGACCTTAACCAACATGAGTAAGACCAAGTGAGCTGCAACTTGGAATCCCGATGATTACCCCTCATGTGTAAAGAGCTAGTCTGCTTAGCAAGGTAAACCATACTTCACCTTATGGGAAAATGACCCATTTCATATGAAGTAACCCTCCTTACGGAACATAACCCATTTCGGAAAGGACTTCATGATAAAGTGCACTAGATAGATCCACTAGAATAGCAAGGGTAAAGTATTATCCTATGTTGGCACATAGTTTGAGAAAAGGAGTATGGACTCTTAATTATAGTCTAGGCCGACATCCCATCCATCGATGCTAAGCCTAATCCCATGGAATACTTGAAACAATCATACTTTAATCATAACATAAATAACTTCTAAGAACATGTCTTGAGTAGCTCTTAAACATCTTGAACCTTAATGGTGAGCCTAATATGAACATGAGAGTAATAATAATAATACATGAACCCTTGATTTAACATGAAATGGGTCACAAGAGGTAAAATCTTGAAAATAGGGCTTAATTTGATGCTTGTAACATCATAGATACTTTTCATGAATTCAATATGTGCTTGAAATCCTTAATCATCATATAGTCACTTGACTTATAAATCATGTAATAAATCATCAATAACTTGAGAATTCTTTTCATGTCATTTTATCAAACATATGGCGGGTTCATGATACTTGTTCATAATCATGCAACTGAAGAGTCAAATAAGATGAATAAACTCAAAAAATTCAACCCACTAAAATGTAGTAACACCCTCATGTAGGGTACCTTGAAATCCATCACAAAAACTCAAAATACATCATAGTTTCATAGCTCAAAACATGCATAGTCTCAATAGAAAAAATCAATTCATGGAATAAGGTTGAAATAGATATTCATGCATAATCAATCCATACTTCAGAAAATCCCAACATAATTTGTATTCATAATCCATAATAAGAGATACCCATAGGTAATATAACTTGAAAACATGTAATTTTCATGTAAAGAGAAGGTTGGGCTCCATTGCACCCATGGATGAAGACCCACATACCTTAAACCTTGAATTCCTTGAGGTGAACTTGAAGTAGACTTTGAGCTTGAAATGAGTCCTTGAGTGCCAAAATTGAGCTTGAAATCCTTAGATTTGAATGAGAGGATTGATAGTCTTAGAGAGGTTTTAGAGAGCAGTTTGTGATTTATAGAGTTAAAAAATAGCTAAGTATGGGAGATTTCACGTTTAATGGGCATGGGGATGTTACCCCAATGCCCTTGGACAAAACAAGAAAAATAAGGAAAATATACTGGCCTGCGCCCCTATCAAGACGCGAATCCAATAAGGAGGCAAGATTTGTACTAGTCTGTGCCCCAAGCATGTCACGGCCTGGGTGCGGATAGACACTAGAATTTCAAAAATTAGTGAAAATTATTTTACGCTACGGGTCTTCTAAATTCCAGGTTATACCCATTCCCCACTAAATTTTGCTCCTGATCAAGAATATGAAGTTGGATTTTTGAAATCATGCACGAATTTTGAGATACATGGAAATTATGATTATGCGGTATTCTGAAGCGCATGAGGGGAGTTTCAATATCTCCGCCTTGGGAACATTCGTCCTAAATGTCAAAGAAACATACGTAAGAGAAGTAATTATGAAGATTTCATCCCGATATGAATACAACAAATGCTTTTAAACATCATTTTCAAAAATCACAATATGAATGTCAAAAACCACATCAACTTGTTGCCATACAGGAATGCATGCAAAATGACATGAGAGATGAAACATAGGACTTGAAATCATGGATAAGACTGAATTTGTTATCTTAGGATTGAATAGAGTGAAAGTTGTACAAAATATTGCTTCTTCATGTCCGCCTCCGCTTACCAAGTGACACTTCCAACTTGTTGATTCCTCCAAAGGACCTTGACAAATGTTACATGTTTTCTCCTCAACCTTTTCCTTTATAAGCCTCATTTTCTCCAAGGCATCCATTACCAAAATCCATCTCAAATCTCTATACATCTTATGGAACTGGGTGAACAAAGTAGGATGAATTATGAGTGTCCTTCAAAATCAACTCCTTTAAGCCATTAGCATTAGGCACACACAACCAACATTTGTACCTAAGGGCACCATCTCTCCCTTTTGGAGAAAACCTCCACTTTAGTATCCTTCACCAAGGTCTTCAACTCTAGTAAGGTGGGGGCAAGATCTTGTTTTGACTTTACTTCCTCAATCAAAGAATGATTTAGAACCATCAACAACCACTATACCAACATTTTCAACTTCATCAAACCTAACCCCCAACCTAGCCAACCGGTGAACTTCTCTAGCCACCTCTTTGCCACCATCATCAATATGAACTAGAGTACCTATGGACACTCTACTTAGAGAATTAGCCATAATATTAGCTTTGTTGAGGTGATAATGCACACTCATGTCATAATCTTTAAGGATCTCTAATCTTTGTCTCAAGTTAAGATCTTTTTGTGTGAACATATATGAGACTCTTGTGGTCGGTAAACACATCAACATGAACCCTATACAAGTAGTTATGCAAGATTCTCAAAGTAAACACCCCGGCCGCCGATTCAAGATCATGGGTGGGAAAATTCCTCTCATGCACCTTAAGTTTCCTAGAGGCATATGCTCTCACCTTGCCATTTAGCATCAAAACACACCCCAAACATATTCTTAAGGCATCATATACACCAAACCCTTCCAACCCTTCCAGCATAGACAAGATAGTAGCAGAGATAAGTGTATCATTCAATGTTTGAAAACTCTTTTCACATTCATCAGTCCACATGAATTTTGCCTTCTTTTGGGCTAACTTTGTCATAGGAGAACCAATAGAAGAAAAGCCATTCACAACCTCAAATAATAACCTAACAAACCTAAGAAACTCCTAATATCCGACTGAGTCAAGGGTCTAGGCTAATTTCTTATCACCTCCACCTTCTTAGTATCCACCTTAATGCCATCACCCGACACCACACGTCCAAGAAAAGCAACCTCTTTCAACCAAAATTCACACTTTTCATATTTATTAAACAACCTCTCATCCCTCAAGATTTGCAATACCACCCTCAACTAATTCACATACTCTTCCTCACTCCAATAATAAGTTAATATATCATCAATAAAGACCACCACAAATATGCCAAGGTAGGGTTTAAAGACCCTATGCTTGAGATCCATAAATGTGCCAATGTATTAGTCAGCTAAAAAGGCATAACCATAAATTCAAGGTGCCCATACCTAGTCCAAAAAGCCTTCTTGGGAATATCATAGTGAAATGCCCCAAATTTTGCTTTGGGACGGCCATAATTGTAATTTCCATATATCTAAAAACTGTGCGTGATATCGAAAATCCAACTTTGTATTCTCGATTAGGGGAAAAACTATGTAGAAAATAAGTATAACCCAGATTTTAGAAGGGCAGTAGCAAAAAAAAATTTTGCTAATTTCCATTCGAGAGAGTATCCGCGCCCTGGCCGCGATGCGCCAGGGGCAGAGAGTAGTATTATTTCCTCCTTCGCATTTGGTCTGTATCACAGACCAAAGGTAGACTTGTATAAGGTTTTTCTTACTTTTTCCATGTTGGCCAAGGGCATTACGGTCATAGACTCATGCCCGCTTAAGTGTGAAAACACCCATACTTAGCCATTTTTCAACTCTATATCACTCAAAACCCTCATAAAAACCTCTCCAAACTTAACCAAATATCTCATACCAAGTTCAAGGACTTCAAGCTTAACATTGGAACTCAAGGATTCACTTCAAGCACTATGTTTCCTACAAGCACATATCGAATAACCCTAGTTTGACATATGTGGGTTTCATTTCATCCATTGGGTCCTTTTACCCATGGAACCCAATCTTTCTTTTTATGAAAATTGCACGTTTCAAGTTGTATTATTTATAGGTATCTCTTATTATGAAATATGAGCATGATTTATGAAAAGACCCCAAAAAGAGCCCAACAATGTGCCTCGGAATGCCTAGAATTTTAAGTTCCATATATCTCAAAATTCGTGTGTGATATCAAAAATCTGACTTCATAGTTTTGTTCAGGGGTCAAAATTAGGGGGGAAGGGTCTGACCACGATTTAAGAGCAATTGTAGCAAAATTTAAAAATTCTAAAAATGTGATTTCCAGAGACAATCCGTGCCCCTGGGACGACGCACCAAGGGCGTGCTTCTATACATATTTGTGCCTAGTTTTTCTATCTCGGTCTAAGACTTTTGGGTCTTGGGCCTAAATGTTCCCAAATGTGTTTTTATCTATACTTAACCATATGTCACCCTCATATCATCCTAAACATTCCCCAATACTCACTCAAACACTTAGTCATATTTTTCACTCCCAAATTCAAGTCTCAAAACCTTTATCCGGAACTAAGGAATTCTTTCAAGCTTCAACCCTCCATTTTCAATCTTCATCAAGAGATTCCTCAAAGCTAAGGTGTGTGGATTTTTGCCATTGGGTCCTTCCACCCATGGTGCCCTAATATCCTTTTTACTCAATTTGCATGGTTTAAAGTTGATTTTACAACTGGGTTTACTTGTATGAACATGTCTATGAAATATGTTAAAGCTATGTAAAATTGTGACTGTTTTGCTACATTTTGAGCTATAAATCTTAGATCTATTGTAAGATTTGATGAGAGATTTTGATATAAATTGCTTGAGGGTGTTGTAAGGTGTTGAATGATGGTTTTACAATGGATTTCCTTGTATGATTTTATCTCTACATTTCATGGTTTTGTAACCCCATTACACAACCATCAAGTGTTTGATAAAATGTCCAGCTAGGGTTTCTTAACTAATTGAAGGTTCAAAGCATGAGATATGATTTTAATGATGCTATGATGATGAAATGAGCTTATGTATATGATGAATTATATATAAAGTGTTGCATTGGACCATGCCCAATCCGGGGGGACCAAGAGCCTGGGTAACCTAGATGGGGGTTCATACTCATCAACCTATTGAGAGGTTTGCACTTCACCACCAGGGTGATGGGGTGGCATCATTATAAACCTAGATGGGGGTTTGTACTCATCAACCTAATGACGGGTTTGTACCTCACCACCTAAGTGATGGGGTGGCATCATCACTACGCTACCAATGGGTTTGTACTTTGGACAGCTAGCTTGGTCTCTTCTACACATGATATCTTATATGAGCATGAGTTACTTAAGCATATTATACTTATTCATTGATCATACATGCCATATTATTATATCATCCCTATTGCCTATTATATTGAATTTTGCTCAAGGTGCCTATCTCTTGTTGCATTGTAACCTATATACTTAGTACATTTAAACTTACTAACGCATACTCTTTCCTACATGATATCACCATGTAGGAACCGGTACCCAAGTTGATCATCCTCCTCCTTCACGTGGCTAGATAGGTACTACTCAAGCTTGTTGGTGAGTCCTCCACTTCGGAGACCGCAGTCTATGTTGCTCTTATTATGTATCGAGATATCCTTCTTTTTGTTCTATTTTGAATATGAGGGTGAGCCCATTACTTTGTCTTGGTCCCCGCTCTTATATAAGTATTAGAGGTGTTTATTGGACATGTTATGTATCTATAATATGAGCTTTGACTCTTTGTCTCTTGATTATGATGTTATGCAAGCTTTCCCCTTAGCCCCTTTACCCTTATTCTTACCCTTCATGTCTTTTACATGCTTCTGCAACCAATGATGTGTAATAATAAGTTAAGAGGCTTGTTCGGGATTCCTTCAGGCTCCCTATTTGTCGTGTCACTTCTAGGCCCTAGGTTTGGTTTGTGACAAACTTGGTATTAGAGCACTAGGTTCATAGGTCCTCGGAGTCCAACATAATGCATCAAGTAGAGTCCTATTCATGGTTGTGAAGTGCACCATGATTATGAATAGGAGGCTACGAGGTGTTTGAGAAAATATTTCTCTTCTTCATGTTCTAGGTCGTGCTATAGAGTTGTATTAAGTTTTTCCCCCTAACGATTGTTCTTTATTATGATAGATCATGACAAACACTAGAGGAAGAAGGGCTTAAACTCCCAAGGAGAAAACTACCAGTGTTGAGCTCAGGGATACTCTCACTACGCTTGCCCAATAATGGCTTACCAAGTCAATCAAGGGGCCCAAGCCTCTCATGCTACTACCTCGGGAGCTAGGGTAAAGGACTTCATGAGGATGAATAATTTATTGTTCCATGGGTCAAAGGTGGATGAAGATCCATAAGAGTTCATTGACGAGGTTTACAAGATTTTGAATATCATGGGTTATGGGCCGAATGAAAAGGTGAAGTTGGCGACATACTAACTCAAAGGTGTATCCCAAATAGATATGATCAATGGAATGGTGAGAAGAGAACTGGTAAAATAGTGCTTTGGGAGGAGTTCAAAATGGCTTTCCTTAATCAGTTTTTCCGTCTAGAGCTTAGACAAGCTAAGTTGGTGGAGTTTATGAACTTAAAACAAAGTGCTTTGAGTGTGAGGGAGTATGCCCTCAAGTTTAATCAATTTTCAAAGTATGCTCCACATTTGGTAGTTGATCCTAATCTTGGATGAACACGTTTATGATAGGGGTCTCCGACTTAGTGAGTGAAGAAAGTCGATCCGCCATACTAATTAGTGACATGGACTTGTCTCAATTGATAATATATGCCGAGAAAATGGAGGAGGGAAAGTTGAGGAAGAGAAGGGGGCATGAGGCTAAGAGGGCCCCTTTTGTCACACCCAAAGTACTATTAAGGTGAACTAGCACTCGTTGCCAATAAGACACAGGAGAACCAACTTGTATCTATGCACATTCTATACATATTATAAGGGATTTCTACATTCAACATGCCTTTAAGAAAATAAACAGTAATAACAAGCCAAAAGGAAATGCATATGGCTAGGCCGTTCGTGCCACAGTGTCTAAAGTATGAGACATGATCACAATTTAATTTACATAGTCTACAAAGCCTCTAGATAAGAAAAAGTATCTCATCAGGGTCAAGATAGGCCCCACCTCGACTAACCCTACAGTACAAAAATATAAGCTCTACACACACAAAGCTCCAAAGCAACCTGGAGCTTGGTAATAGCAGCTGGATATCCTGCACTCCTACTGGAGAGATCTACTAGTACATGTACTTGAAGCATGAAATGCAGGTCTCCCAAAAGGGACGCAGTACGGGATAATGTATTGAATATGTAAAGTAGGAAATATTGTATATGAAGTAACAACTCAAATGAATCTATGCACTGGTGTAAGGATGAGAAACCACCTTTAGTTATATTGTGGGATCATGTACTTTATTTTCTTTTTGTTACTTTACCTTTACTATATAATCTGTGCACAGCAGGTAATACAAGTGACCAACTAATCAGTGGTAAATCTATATCGGGATCGGCCCTGGCTAGGCTTTTCCTTTCACCCCTTGGGCTACCCCTCGTGATAGGATCGACCCTGGCTAGGCAATTCTTCCACTACTCAGGTTACCACCCATCAATAAGCAATATACTTTATCTTTCAATTACTTTTGAAATGACTCTTTTGGCAGTCATAATATTAGAGTTGTAAGACAGTAGATATAGCATATGACATGTGAATTATCATACAATGCAATACGACAATGAAACGAGTACATTACACAATTAATGAAATATGTATGAGATGAAGCAACTCATGTACTTTATTTTCCAACAAGAACCCATGTAACTTGGTATCCAAGTATGTATGCAGATTTGAAGGTGACTATGTATAGGAGCATATGAACATGTGAAAGAGTGGAGACACAGTGAATAATTATGTCGGAGTTTGTAAGTGCCTTATGTGCCAAGAAGGAATCTATGTTTCATGCCAAATAATACGAAATCAAGTAGGCTTACATACCTCGCTATTAGCTTGAGATAACCTTCCCTTCCTCCTAATATTTATCTATAGTTTAGTAGGTGATAATACTAGCATTAGTAGCTAATAGATACATCTTGGCAGCCTAAACTCATAAAAAAAGAAACACAGGCAGCAAGTGTATAATTATAAACCTGAGCATTTTCTTTCACCCTTTCCACCCCTAATCGTATTTTCCAATACACATACTCATATACATATTATGTGCAGCCTATTTTAGCTCCCTAACAATCTTAAAACTACCCACAAATCAAAACACATAAAAGTTCTACACAACATACAAATAGGTGGCATAACATTACATCCCTTCACTACATTTTGACGTTGACAGTTCTAAACCTGTTACAACTTTAACCAAACATCCCCCAACATATATACACATAAAACAAATCCTAAAATAGTTCAAAAACATTCCTTAAAAATAGGTGTAGGATGTGAGACCATAGTCTTCAATCAATCAGCCCACAATTTCTACACACAACACATTTAAAATAACACGTTAAATCTCGTTTGTTTACGTATAAGCAAATAGTGCAACAACCTTTATAAATTATTACCAAACTGAAAAAAATTAATAAAAGCATCCTTCTTTCATAATCAAGCCAACCAATAATATAACAACACCTAAATAAACAAGAAAAGTTTACAACAACCCTTGGAACACATGCTGTCCAAAAGTTTCAGCATATACCTAACCAACATAGTTTCTTATTTTCCATAAGAAAACCATACTAAACACATAAGTAAACTTACTTAACATTACCTTCAAGATGTAGTGCTTCTCGAAGAACCCTAGAAGTCTCCTTGTAGCTACTTTATAAGGTTAAGAAGTGTAGAGAGAAAGCCTTAAGAAAATCTGATTTTTTAACAAGTTGAAGTGGCTTAAAGGTGTTGCTTGTAAGCCCTTTTAAAGAGAAAATTTTGGCCAAATTTCTCTTTTATATTTAAACTTATTTTATGAAGTTAGTAATATACCATTTTTCCCCTTTCCTTGAGCCTTAATGGATTGAAAATTGATGGGACTTTGCTGCCCATTTTTCCCCTTTCTCTTTAATTAGTTGGGCCTAAATTATCAAATGAATTATAATGGGCTTGGGCACTTTTTCTATTCTTGTTGGGCAAAGAATATAGTCCATTTATGATGCTAAAACATGAGCTAAAGTAACACTCTTAACATGGACTTTATCCATAATCGGACTTGGACGAATTCGACGTCGGGCCTCATCTCCGTCTAGCTAGCAAGCTTAAGCTCAGCAAGTAGGTGAATCTCCTTCTATATTCCTAAGTCCTGTAAGCACCTCAATTGTCTCACTTTATTTAGGGTCGTGATCTCCTCAAATTGGATTAAAACATATTTGCACTCGACCCTCTTCAGTGTTATACATACATGTCGCCCTCGAATTTGAGATTCAAGCACTTTTAAAAATAGATTCTAATTTGACCAAGCCATATCATGCTTTACGTGCATAGGACTAGTTCATATAATGTGTGGGGTGTTACATTCTCCCCCTTCCCCCAGGAACATTCGTCCTCGAATATTAGCATAATTAGATAGTTTAACCATGTTCAACGCAAGAAACGTTCAAACACACGTACCTATTAAGGCCGCCAATTCTGCATGTTGCACTTCCTCCTTAGCTTCAAATAAGTTAGGTATGTTGATTTCATCGCGTACCCAGCCTCCCATGTTATCTCTTCTACCTGTTGGTTCCTCCAAAGTACTTTCACTGAAGCTATTTATTTATTCCTTAGCTTCTTAGCTTGACAATCTAGAATAGCAACAGGTACCTCTTCATAGGTGAGATCATCTGTAACCTGCACATCCGTAATAGGAGTGATACGGGATGGGTCACCTAAGCATTTTCGAAGCATTGATACATGAAAAACTGGATGAACCATTGAAAGCTCTTGGGTAACTCTAGTTCATATGCTACCTGTCCGAACTCTTTAATAATCTTATATGGCCCTATGTAACATGGTCTCAGTTCTCCTTTCTTACCAAATCTCATAGCCCTTTTTATTGTAGACACCTTTAAAAATACCCAATCACCTACTGAGAATTCCAGTCCTTTCCTTCTAGCATCCGCATATGATTTGTGATGACTTTGGGCTATTTCTAGTTGCATTGTATTACCTTAACTTTTTCCATGGCTTATTGTACAAGATTTGGCCCAAGCAAGGTGGTTTCACCCACTTCAAACTATCCAATTAACAATCTACATTTCCTTCCATACAAAGCTTCATAAGGTGCAATCTTGATACTCATGTGGTAGCTATTATTAGAGGCAAATTCAATAAGTGGAAAATGGTCCACCTAACTACCTTTAAAGTCCAATGCACAAGCTTGCAACATATCTTCAAGTGTCTGAATGGTGTGTTCTAGTTGACCATCTGTTTGAGGGTGGAATGTTATACTCAAATTCACTTGTGTCCCTAAACTCCTTTGGAAGGACTTCCAAAACTTTGCAGTGAATTGAGCCCCTCATCAAAGATAATGGAGATTGGAACTCTATGTAGCCTGACTATCTCTTTGAGGTATAGCTTGGCATACTCTTCAGTTGTATAATCACTCTTGACTGGTAAGAAGTGTGCTGACTTTGTGAGTTTGTCAACAATTACCCTTATTGATTCAAACTTCTGAAATGAGCGAGGAAACCTGGTAAAAAAATCCATATTGATTATATCCCACTTGCATGTTCGAAGCCCTATACACTGCATATGACCTCCTGGATTTTAGTGCTCCACTTCGACCTATTGGAAATTTGAACATTGAGCCACAAATTCTGCAAGGTCCTTTTTCATGCCTCCCCACCAAAACATTCCCTTTAGATCATGGAATATCGGGAATGATGGGCTTCTTCCATTATCCTCTTCCTTAGTCCATTAATATCAGGCACACATAATCTATTTTAGCAATAAAGTACTCCATTTTGTGTAAGGTCAACGCCCTCTATCGTACATTGACTTACCTTATATTTAAGTCATCGTAAGATATGATCCTCAAACTATTTTTCTTTCACCTCCATTACCAATAAAGACTTCGCAGTATCATGCACAATAACCCCTTCCTTTGAAGTCTCAAGAAGGAGAACTACTAAACTAATTAGTTGTCATATATCCTTAGCCCTTCCTTGACTTACCATGGCTTGATCACCAATATTCATGATTGCCTTACGTCTCAGATCATCGACTGCCATATTTTCTTTCCCCGAGTAGTAAAGTATATCAACGTCATAATCCTTTATTAGCTCTAGACATTTCCACTGTGTTAAGTTTAGGTATTTCTGCTTAAAGATGTTTTTCAAGCTCTTATGATAAGTATATATGTCAACATGAATCCTATACAAATAGTGGCACCATTTTTCAGAGCAAATACAACTAGTTCTAGCTCAAGATCATGAGTTGGGTAATTTTTCTCATGTGGTCGTAGTTATCTAGATACATAAGCAATTACCCTACCATGCTGTGTTAGCACACACCCTAAGCCAACTCTTGAAGCATAGCAATACACTATATACCCCCCGGTGCCTTCTGGAAGTACTAGCACAGGTGCAAAACTTAGCTTATTTTTCAGCTCCTGGAAGCTCCTTTCACACGCATCATTCCATTAGAACCTGGTTGCCTTATGTGTCAACTTTTTTAGAGGTGTAGAAATAGAAGAAAAACCTTCAACAAACCTCCTGTAATAACCTGCTAAACCTAGGAACCTCCGACCTTCCGTGGGTGTCATTGGTCTTGGCGAATCTTTCACAACCTCTATCTTTTATGAATCAACCCTTGTTCCCTCATTAGACAAAATATGACCCAACAATACCACTGATTTTAGCTAAAATTCACATTTATAAAACTTGGCATATAACTGTCAATCACAAAGAACTTATAACACCTGTCATAAGTGATTTGTGTGGTCCTCTTCTGTTTATGAATATACCAAAATATCATCTATAAACACTATCACAAATATATCTAAGAATGAAAACCCTATTCATCAGATTAGTAAAAACTACTAGTGCATCCGTCAGCCCAAATGACATAACAAGAAATTCAAAGTGACTATAGCGTGTTCTGAAAGCAGTCTTAGGTATATCTTCCTCCTTCACCCTCACTTGGTGATACCCTGATCTCAAATAAATTTTTGAAAATTATTTGGCACCCTGTAACTAATACAAATAAATCTTCAATCCTGGGGAAGGGGTATTTGTTCTTAATTGTCACCCTATTCAATTGTAGATAGTCGATACATATTCTAAAGGTGCCATTATTTTTGCGTACAAATAACACTAGTGCACCCCAAGGGTACATACTAGGTCTTATAAAACCCTTCTCCAATAAGTCTTTTAACTGCTCTTTTGATTCATGCAATTTTTTCTGGGCCATTCTATATGGAGGGATAGAAATAGGTTGAGTTCCTAGAAGTGGGTCAATACCAAAATCTACTTCTCATTCTGGAGGTAAGTCTGGAAGTTCTTCATGGAATACATCAACAAAATTATTCACTATTGGAACTGATCGAAGAGTTGGTGATTCTCCCTCCATATCCCTCACTCTAACTAAATAAGATATATACCCCTTAGATATCATCTTTTTGGCCTTAAAATAAGAGATAAATTTACTCTTTGGCGCCCCAATATTGCCTTCCCATTCAAGAACAGCCTCATTTTGAAAGTGGAAGTGCACTCTCTTAGTTCGGCAATCCATGGTGGCATAGAAAGAAGCTACGCAATCCATATCCATTATAACATCGAGTTCCACCATTTATAGCTCAATAAGGTTAGCCAATGTGTCACGATCACAAATAGTTACTACACAGTCATAATAAATCCTTCTAGCCAAAATAGATTCATCGGTTGGTGTAGACACTTCAAATGGTTTGTTCAATAATTTGGGTGTTCTCTTAAGCTTCCCAACAACTAGTGGGGTAATGTATGATAGTGTAGAACCAAGTCAATTAATTCATATACATTATGTGAAAAGATGGACAATATACCTGTGACCACATCATGTGAAGATTCTAAATTTTACCGACTCCCCAGAGCATAAGTGTCATTCTGGACTCCGCTACAGCTAGCTGCCCTTCTAACACCTCTACTACGACCCATAGGTGCTTGTTGACCCCTACCTAATGGAGGAATTGATGGTGTTGATGCAACAGTTGAACTAAAAGATTGTGCTATACCACCCATACGTCTCCTCGGGCATTCTTTTATCATATGCCCTGGCGCACCACACCAATAAAAAACATCTGTCCCAACATGACATATATCCGGATAACTTTTTCCACATTTTTTACAAGGTTGCCTAGGTGTCATTTGTTGTCCTATTGAATATCTTGTTGTCTGTATACCATGTCCCTCACTTTATTGACCAAACTGATTACTTCTAACCCCTTGAAATTATGGTGGAGCATTGGCTACAGAGTAGGAGGATGATGGCCTAGGCAGTCTATTAAAAAATTGAGGCCTAAGCTCACCTTGGGCTGGTGTAAACTGCCCTGTAGACCTGGCCCTCTTGGACTGCGCCCTTTCTAACTCTTGTGTCCTTCTCCTTTGCCTTTGATCCTCCAATTTCTATGTAAAAGCTTGCATTCTCGCTGTATCCATGTCTTTGTTCATGGAAGCAATGGTACAGTACCTAACCAGATATGTATCCAATCTATCCACATATCGATGAACTCTATCTTCTATAGTAGCAACTACATTAGGAGCATACTTATCCATGGAATTAAATTGAAGACTATACTCTCTAACGCTCATATTCCCTTGGTGGAGATTCAAGAACTCATTTTCACGGGCCTCTCGGATCTCTAATGGCAAGTAATGGTCAATAAATGCCTCTTTGAACTCCTTCCAGATAGTTGGGGTGCATCTATGCCCTTAGATTTCTTCCAAGCTTTGTACAACAATATAGACATACCTTTCAACCTATATGTCGCTAACTTGACAGCTTCTATACCATTCACATGCATAACATCTAAAGTGCACTGAATCTGATCAATAAAGTCTTGGGGATCTTCATTAGGATCTGACCCAGTGAATTATGGAGGGTCCAAATTAAGGAAATCACATATCCTCGTGCCAGCTGCCCTATTCGCGCCACTTGCACCTATAACTGGACCTTCTTGTCTTTGACCTTGGCCAACAACTATATGAGTCAATAGTTGGACTGCATTTCTCAGATCCTGCATGGTAGCACCGATAGGTGGTTCTGGGGAATTTCACTACTTTCAGGTTCATCAGGAGCTGAAGGAGTTGGAGATTTCTATTGCAAAAACTCATCTTGAGCCTCATTTGGTTGTCTCACCTTACTGGGTATACCAACCACCACTTCCACTCCCTTCCTTTTACCTTTGTTCTTCTTGGTTTCTGGCATTCTTGATGTACAAAACAATATAGTGGTTACATCCAATCCACCTATTACACTTAGTTCTATGGCATGATCTAAAGAACGAAAGAAAGTAACAACTCTTAAATGCCCTGTAGCCTCCTCCTTATAAATATGGTGCACAACACATTGATAAACAAGACTATACATAGACATGGCTTTGTAGACTCCCTAGGATGACCCGTTCTGAGACAACTTTTGTCACTCCCAAAGTCCCATTAAGGCAGATTCGCACCCATTGCCAATAAGGCCCGGGAGAACCAACCTGTATCTATGTGCTTTCTATACATATTATAAGGGATTTCTACATTCAACATGCCTTTAAGAAAGTAATAGTAATAACAAGCCAAAAGGATATGCATATGGCTAGGCCTTTGGGGCCAAAGTGTCTAAAGTACGAGACATGAGCATACTTTAAGTTACATAGTCTACAAAGCCTCTAGATAAGGAAAAACATCTGATCGGGGTCGGTACAGGCCACGCCTTGACAAACTATATAGTACAAAAATATAAGCTCTATACCTACAAAGTTTCGAAACAACATGGATCTTGGTAATAGCAGCTGGATATCCTGCACTCCTACTGGGGTGATCTACTAGCACCTGCACCTTCAACATGAAATGCAAGTCCCTCGTAAGGGACGTCAGTGTAGGATAATGTACTGAATATGTAAGGTAGTAAATATTGTATATTAAGTAACAACTCAAATTAAATTATGCACTAATGTAAGGATAAGAGACTACCTTTAGTTATACTGTGGGATCATGTACTTTATGTTCTTTTTATTACTTTACCTTTACTATATAAGCTATGCACAACAGGTAATACAAATGACCAACTGATCATTGATAAATATATATCGGGATTGGCCCTGGTTAGGCTTTTCCTTTCACCCCTTGGGCTACCCCATGATAGGATTGACCCTGGCTAGGTGATTCTTCCACCACATGGGTTACCACCCATCAATAAGCAATATTACTTTATTTTTTAATTACTTTTGAGATGACTCTTTTGGTGGTCATAATTAGGACTGAAGACGTAGCATATGACATGTAAATAGTAATACAAGGCAATACAACAATGAAAAGAGTACATTACACAACTAATGAAATGTGTATGAAATGAAACAACCCATGAACTTTATTTAGCAACAAGAACCCATGTCACTTGGTATCCAAGTATGTATGCAGATTTGAAGGTGACTATGTATGGGATCATATGAACATGTGAAAGAGTGGAGACAAGGTGAATAATTTTGTCAGAGTTGGTAAGTGCCTTTATGTGCAAGGAGGGATCAATGTTTCAAGCCAAATAGTACGAAATCAAGTAGCCTTACATACCTCGCTGTATGACCTCGCTCTTACCTAGATATAACCATATCTTCCTACAAATATTTATCTATAGTATAGTAGGTAATAATACTAGCATTAGCAGCCAATAGATACATCTTGGTAGCCCAATCTCATAAAAAAAAATAACATACGGGAAGCAAGCATATCATTATTAACCCGAGCGTATTCTTCCAACCTTTTCGCCCCTAATCATATTTTCTAATACACAGTCTCATATACATATCATGTGCAGCCTGTTTTAGTGCCCTAACAGTCTTATAATAGCCCAAAAAGCACAACACATAACGATTCTACACAACATACAAATAGGCGGCATAACATTACATCCCTTCACTATATTTCGACGTCGACAGTTCCAAACCTATTCCAACTTTAACCAAACATCCCCCACCATATATACACATAAAACCAATCATAAAACAGTCCAAATATAGTCCTCAAAATAGGTTTAGGATGTCAGACCATAGTCCTTAATCAATCGGCCCACAATTTCTACAAACAACACACTTAAGATAACACGTTAAACCTCGAATGTTTACGTATAAACTAACAGTGTAGAAACATTTATACATCATTATAGAATAGAAATAAATTAATAAAAGTAACCTTCTTTCATAATCAACCCAACCAAGAAGATAAAAGCTCCCAAATAAACAAGAAAAGTATACAACAACCCTTGGAACACATGCTATCCAAAAGTTTCAGCACATACCTAACCAACATAGTCTCGTTTTTTCCATAAGAAAACCATACTAAACACTTAGGTAAACTTACTTAACATTAACTTCAAGATATAGGGCTTCTCGAATAACCCTAAAAGTCTCCATGTGGTTGCTTTACAAGGTTAAGAAGTGTAGAGAGAAAGCCTTAAGAAAATCTGATTTTTTACAAGTTGAAGTGGCTTAAAGGTGTTGATTGTAAGTCCTTTTAAAGAGACAATTTTGGCCAACTTTCTCTTAATTTTTAACCTTATTTTATCAAGTTAGTACAGTACTATTTTTCCCCTTTCACTTGGGCCATAATGGATTGCAAATTGATGGGCCTTTGCTGCCCATTTTTGCCTTTTCTCTTTAGTTAGTTAGGCCTAAATCATAAACGAATTATAATGGTCTTGGGACCTTTTTCAATTCTTCTTGGGCTAAAAATATAGTCCATTTATGATGCTAAAACATAGGCTAAAGTAACACCTTTAACAGGGACGTTATCCATAATCAGACTTGGACGGATTCGACGTCAGGCCTTGTCTCTGTCTAGCTAGCAAGTTTAAGCTAAGCATGTAGGTGAATCACCTGCTAGCTTCCTAAGTCCTACAAGCACCTCAATTCCCTCACTTTGTTTAGGGTCATGATCTCCTCAATTTGACTTAAAACTTATTTCAACTTGACACTCTTCAGCATTAGACATACATGTCGCCCTCTAATTTGAGGTTCAAGCACTTTTAAAAATAGGCGCTAATTTGACCATGCCATATCATATTTCACGTGAATAAGCCTAGTTCATATAATGTGTGGGGTGTTACATCGACTTGGGGATAAGTTCCAAAGGGGTGGTTGGTTCCATCAAGGCGAAAGGTTTCATCATGATACTAATATGGGCTTTGCCAATGACTTCCCTAGGCCTCAAAGTGTTGGTGGTGTGGCTCCCACTGATGTGTTCCCTATATGTGGGAAGATTCATAAGGTCCCGCGTTTGAAAGGTTCTAATGCATGCTTTGATTGTGGGGATCTTGGCCACAAAAGGGTGGATTATCCAAGAAACCATGGCAAACGCCAGGGTACAAATGTGGTTCCATTGGTAGAGGTGATCCTCAAGGTAGTGTCCCAAGGGACAATCAGTATTATGCTCTACATAAGAGGCAAGGAGTTATGTTGGATTCCATGTAGTAGATCACAAGGTTTTAAGTGTCAGGTAAGGTCTACTCCCACAAGTTAATGATTCTATGATACGTTTTCATTACATAATATTTCTCATGCGTAAAATCTTATTCATATTGATCCATTTTCCTTGTGCATGCTTAAGCTCGCTTTATGTATCTCTTACCTATTACATATTTATATGTTATATTTATGAATGATGGCATTACAATTTCATATGAATTGCATCTTACATAATTAGTAATTCCAATGTATTGATGTGAATTTTTCCTGCCTGATTTAACCATGTAGGGACAGACACTCCTCCACTGGCTCATGTCTATATTCAGCTTCTGAGACTAACTTTGTTGCTTGCGGTGAGCCCTTAGTTCGGGACTCTTCTACTTTTCATCCTATCATGTATATTAGATTTATTTTGAGAAAATGCATTTGTAGCCCTTTTGAAGCATTTACTTTCTATATTGCAACATTATGGATTTTGTTCTATTTGATTTGAACTGACTTACCAGTCCCATCTGTTGATGATGTAGTTGGTATGCTTAGGGACAAAATGATCGTTGGTTAATTGCACCGCTTTTTAATGTTGCTTCATTGCTAAAATGGCCCCTAGTATTTTTCCCTTAGTTTTCCATAAATTGTTTCTATTAAATGCCTATGAATACTTAAGATGGTTAAGATGGCTTGGGTGAGGTGCCTTTGGGTATTTCATTTGCGTTGTGGCAACTAGGCCCCTAGGTTGGATCGTTACATCTTTCTTAGAAGGAGAGGATCTAATATACCTGTTGTCTAAGTGTATGTTGACAATATTATGATTGCAAGCATGAATTAACAATATGGATGCAAACTTTCCAAGATTATTCGTAGATAATTTGAAATAAGCATAATGGATGAGTTCAATTTCTTTCTAGGGCCTAAATCAAGAAAACTCTAGTAGAAACCTCAATTCATCAACTAATGTATATGAAGGAACTACTGAAGAAATTTAATATGCTTAGCTCTAAAGTATGTGATACTCTAATGGTTGGTACAACCAAGCATGATACAGATGACTCTGGGATGATATTGGTGACACCAAGTACAGTGGGATGATTAGATCTCTCTTATATCTTACTATAAGTAGAACATATATAGTGTTAAGTGTTGGGATGCGTGTATGCTTTCAATCATGCTAGAAGGAGTCACACTTGAAAGTAGTAAAAACAATCATGCATTATTTTAACAGAATATTGAACCTAGTTTTCTGGTATCTTGAAGGAGACTTATTTTACCTTGTTGGATCTACAGATGTGGACAATGTTGAATACCTTATAGATTGCAAAAGCACCTTTGGATGACATATTTTCCTAGTACAAGTATGATGTTATGGTCTATTCACAAGCAAAATTCAATTGTACTATCTATAGTTGAAGGAAAGTATGTAGTTGCTACATCATATTGTGCTCAACTCGTGTGGA
Organism: Solanum ossicruentum; assembly: GCA_025774065.1. NCBI lineage: Eukaryota > Viridiplantae > Streptophyta > Magnoliopsida > Solanales > Solanaceae > Solanum > Solanum ossicruentum. The sequence goes on along the minus strand of JAOTQR010082047.1, from coordinate 11,767 downwards.
TCAAACAACAACTTTTTGATTTCGGTGTAGAAGTAAGCTGCATCCTTATAAATTATAACAACACTAGGGCTGCCAATATGGCCAAGAATCTTGTGCATCATAAATGTAGAAATCACATCAATATGCACCATCACTTTCTAAGTGATAATACGGAAAAGGGTCGCACCATCATAGAATTCTACATAATGAAGGACCAGGTGGCAGATATTTACACTAAAGCACCGAAAAGGGAACAATTTGAGAAAAATCTTTTGGCACTTAGGATGGTGTACCAATAATAACACAGTCATTCAATTCCATGGTAGATTAGGAATTATGAATTAAATCATGGTTGCATTTGGGTTTAATCTCACTCAATTTGTATTGTTTTAGGTAACACACACCAATAAATACAATTGGCATATTTAAGGTTTGTTGAAATTACCCTTTGGTTTCTATAACTGAGCTACTTCGAGTCAGCTACAGGCAAGGACCAGGTTCTTCACTTTTTGGTATGAACTTGGCCTCTGTGTCATTTCTTGTGTACTACATCTATCTACCTTAACATATTGTGGTAATTCTATAAGAAAATTTGTTCTTACATTCGTACCTATCTCCTTTGAACTTGAATTTAGGCAGGAACTATATTTTCTTGAAACTGAACATTTCTCAGCTTGGGGATCTCAACTAGATTATCACCTTGTCAGATGTCATCATTTCCTATCATCTCAATCTTTTTCTATTTTCTGCCACTTCTAACCTCTCATACACTAGTTCTTTTTATTCTCAAGAAACCCATAGAAAAACCTCAATCAAAAAACTCCAATGTCATCTCCTCATCCCTCCACTATATCTTCTGGCAACACCGCCAACCTAGCATCCTTATCAATCACTCTAATAATGATGATTTCTCCCCCTATAACACTAGAAAACCTCTTACATCTCTAACTAGGGCCCCTCTTTTGGGGAAAGTAACCCTTCACAACTTCTAAAAACCCTTTCTCCACCTCACTTGAGTCACTCTCCAGTACCATTATCAAAACTTTGAGTTCATAATCCCCTCTTTTGACCTTTGCTACTGACAGTACCTTCACGTTGTCATCATCACCTGACTTACGCTACTCTTTATTTATCATTTCTATAGGGATAAGAAAACCCCATTATCGATCGAGACTCCTTCCTACGTGATGTCCCCTCCGTATCTATGACCCATCAGTCTCTCAACCTTCGGTAGACCATTAAACCTATTCACCTCCTTTGCTCTCCAAACCCTCTACCCTACTACCTTCATCATCCTTAAAACCCTTATCTCCACCCCTTCATCTCCTACCACTCCCTTCTGCCTCTGTAACAACCATCTCCTGCACTATCACCATCCCCACTACTCACTCGATATCTACCCCTTATAAACCTCTCAGACCACTACCTCTATTTTTCTGACTTGTCTCTCTCTGAACTCTATTGATAGTATTCCTTCAAGTTGTCTTTAATAAGGTATTCTAGCCAAAGCCCACAAGAACATTATTGTCAAGTGTACTAGGTCTCATGGCCCCCTTACCACGAGCAAGAGCTAGGCTAATCTGATGAGTCTACTGAGTCAGGATGCAAAAGACCCCAAATAATAGCTAAGTCTCTTATTCCTCCAACCTCATTACTTCTATGCCTTGATTCAAGTCCTGCAGAGACTTTTGAACCTGCAACCTCTATTCTTGCCCTATCCCTTAAAAAGATAAATAAAAATCTGGCCAAATTCTTGGCTATGGTTAAAGAAATATATTTTCGCTCCAAGACCATGTTCGAGGGGAAGTGTGGTGGTTTTTCATCCATAAGTTGAAGAATTTCCTATGATGCAATGGTTGACTCAAAGCCTTGCTAAGTATGGGTGGTTACACTTTTCTATGACACTGACATTTTGACACATGATCCTAAGGTGGTGAAGTTCTATGTAAATAGGGTTGTTCTTGAGGATAGTGTGGTGTCTTCAAAGGTGAAGGGGGTCAAAATAGTGTTTGATAAGATGAAGTAGGTCTTGATATTGAAAACTTCATTTGTTAGTTTCGTGGAGTACATTTGAAAAAAGGATGAGGTCTGTGTCCTCACATCAAAGTTTACTTATGGGCATGTGACTACTAATCTCAGAAAAGTTATTGAGATGGTTCACAATATCATGCAATCATTTCTTAAGCTATTATTTGAGGTGGTCTACAAGGATATTTTACCGAGGGGGAAGAGATGACATTAGTCCCCTTTTAGGGACATGGGCTTGGCACATTCCTTAGATTAGGAGGAACCAGTCAATTGGCTTCAAAGTTCCTCTTAATATTGGGTGCCAACTTGCTAAGAAAGATATGATAAATATGTCTGCTTTGGTGAAATGTGACTATTATCGGATATAGCCCAACCTTCCAAACCAGAAGCTCCAAAGGTAACAGGGCCAGTTTCTTAGCTTATGGTGGATCATCAAACTACCAGGGACCAATAGTTTCAACTCCAGGCTCATATGGCTATACTATGGGATAATTGATGGGTTTCAAGTTCAAATGCCCCAATAGAAGGATAAGTTGATTTAATAACAGTAGAAGTGTAATGCCCATATAGATATGCTGCTGAAACTCATAACCCCTTCTTTCCCTTAGTCCACTTACTCCAATTCCTTGACCCTCATGTTTTGCATCTAGTTATGTTCTCCTATGGATGTTGCAGATAATATTTTTTTATGGATGTTTGTGCATAGCTTGACTTCTTTGTGCTCACGCTTTGTCTTACTTGCATATCTTGTTTGATCTTTAAAGCCTTGTTTTTTGTATGTTTGCTTTATGTTGTGTGTTTGGTTTGATAGCTGGTATCCTAAGATTGATTATGTCTCTCCTTTATAGTGTTGTGTGTACTGTTCTATTAATCAATGAATGTGTTTTCTCCTAATTGTTAATCGGTTCTTTTATTCTCTTTATGATGTCAAAAGGGGAAGATATGTTTTGTAACATTGCACATGTGAGTATGTACCATTGCACATGTTGGTTTGAATTTTAGATGGTATGACATGAGTTTGTCATCAACAAAAAGGGAAATTTGTTTGTATGCTGGAAGTTCTAAGGCATTTTGATAATGACAAAGTGAACTAACTTCAAGTACTTAACCAGAAAAGGATAGGTGCTATTGAGACATCCCAAACAAGAAGTAAATGTAATATAGTGAACCAAGTGTAACACCCCCACCCCTAAATTATCCTACCTTCTGAAGTCCAAAAGCCTAAAGGATTTAGTTTGAATTTGCTACAAATTAGGATCCATGAGCACTAATTGAAACCATTGATTAGTCTATGGGTCATAGAAGGGTTCTTGTAGTCCTTTCCTAACAACATTGGACCAAGGCCTAAACCCTATGAGCCAGTCTGCGAGCAGGTTCAGTAGTCCAAGTATTGTAACCCCTTTTTTCAATGTGTGACTTCTATGATGCCATTCCATGACCAATAAAAGTGTCCATAGATCATAACGGGGGGTTTCATTGTCGCTAATACAAGAAATTGTCTAGTCCATGAGAAGGGGGTCTATGAATCGTTAATCATTGCATGAACTATCAACTATGTTTATAGTTTTGACCCTAAAAATCATGGTCTTTGAATCATGAACATTTTCAAAGGACAAAATGTAATTATGACCTATAGTTGTGCGTACGACTCATAAAAGGCTAATTGCAGACCAAGGCTTGCTTTTCTAGGTTAACTAAAACCTCCAGTCTGTGACCCATAGGTTGAATCTTGACCCATAGATGAGGTCTCATGGTTTAGTCTACTAGTTTAATTAGGGTTATTTCCATCCATTTTCATCCTTTTCTAATTAAATAGTAATGATCCTCTAGGCCACTTTTCCCTTAACATATATTTTTCCACTATTAGAGCATTTCTATAGTGACCTTAGGTTATTTATAATCTATTGGCACTGGTAGCTTAGTTGCTTGATTGTTCGTTAGGGAATTGTGTAGTATTTCATGTTTTACAAGGCCTTATTAATTAGAAATTTCATTTTGCACAACATGGGTAAAAGGCATCAGAAAAGAATTTTGATATTCCATTAGCTTTAGAATGGCCAAATTAGGCTAGAAGCATGGTCACTCGAGAATTAAGGATTTTCCGATATGAGTTAGTGTCAAGTTTCCCATTTTAACCTTCTTAATTGGCCAATATTCTTTAAAAATGTGCCTAGATGAAAATTCTGACAGCACAATATTTGGCTTTGGTCAACATTTGGAGTTCAATAGTTCTTATCAAAATTTTGACAACTGCAGTAGTTTCGAGGGTGAAACTAACACTAGAAATGGTCTCGTCATAATTTTGGAGTTGTCGAATGCAGTTTTGGTATTTTAAGTTATAAAGTAGTTTATTTGAGTTTCATTGGTATTTGTAGTGAGAATGCCTTGAAATCAACTACTGATGATTCCATTGAGTCTAGATTGATGTTTTTGGTAGGAACACATATTTGGTTTGTGTGATTCTAATCTTTGATGAGTTTTGAGGGCCCGTTCCGAGTTTGGAAATTATTTTGGCATTACTGGTGCAATGTTTCCTGGTGCATGTAAAACTCTCGTCCAAGTTCACATAGGTATAGCGTACCCATTCTCCGCATTCGCATGAATATATCCACATTCACGGAGTACTAGATGGTGATCCTTTGTTCCTTTTCCGTGTTCGCGAATCAATTCCACATTTGCGGAGGTCATGATCAGTCTATCCTCCCCATTCGTGAAACTTTATCTGGATTCATAGAGTGTATTACATCCATTCAGTTCTTTAAACCCAAGAGTCACCATTGTTACTCAACTTTTAATTATTTTAAGATTTTGGGGTGATTTTTAAAGAAGAATTTCGAAGAGCTCTCTTAGGTCAGTGTTTCTAACATCATTTTGACTAACTTTCGTTCCTTTTATCTTAATTTTGTCTTGAATTTCATGATTTTAAATATCTTAAATTGGATTTTTTAGTCTATGATTTCACAACATTAAATGTTGATTTCTCCTTCGATTTGAACTCGATTCTATTGGGAACTTCACCCACGGACTTCATTTTTCATGTAGAACCTGATTTTCAAGTCAATTTCCAATTCGAGAACTTTAAGTCTTAGCCCTAATTATAGTTATTTTGCTCCTAAACCTAATTCGTGCTAATATGAGTATAAAAGTGCACATCTTGATACATAATATATGTTTTTGATAGTGATTGATCATTTCGATGATCGTTTTGATGATTGAGTTGATTGAAAGTTAGTTAAAGTGTGATTTTAGCATTAAGATAGATTCAACAAACCCTTTTAGAAGTGGATTTGAATTATTGGACATATTTATATGGTAATTTTAAGATCTAGGTTGCTTCGTGAGTAAATTGGTTGATATGTTCGAATTGTGATGAAATATGGTGCCGATTATGCCAAAATTGAGTAAATTGTGAATTCTATTGATAAATTGAAAAGAAATATCATGAATTGAGTTATTATGGGGTATTATTGTTATAATTTGAGGATTGTGGTACTATTTAGGGAATTTGTGGTAATTTGAGGTTACTGGGAACAATTTTGTGGATAATATGTATATTTTGGGATGAGCGAGATCTGGTATCGATGTTATATATTGACTTTTTGCAGTCTGGGATGATTGACGGTCGGTGTGGCTATTATATTTTATGGTTGGCATAATTTAATAATCTGAGATATGATGATGGTTGTAGTACCAGTTGTGACACTTGAACTTATTCGCCATGATTATATGGGGCATATGTATTTGTATTCTTATAATGATGTCATCATGTGAACATATATCTTGATTTGTATTATTGACATGCATTTATCTCATATTTCATTGCACTATCCCTTGACCCGAGTAGGAGGAAGGGGTGAGATGTACACTTTTGAGATCCCTTGACCACGGGCAGGTGGCAAGGTTGAGTTATTGTGATACCCTTGAATAAGGGCAGGTGGCAAGGTTGAGATATTATGATACCCCTTAACCACGGGCAAGTAGCAAGGTTGAGAAATATGTGATATATGGCTTGATGAGACTCCTATGCATTATACTGACTCTCTTATGGCATTGTGCAATTATTTATAATGGCTATTGTAACTTACCTTTAAGTATATTATTTGAGTACTAACCCTTTTGATGCAGGTGACAGGATTCTTCATTATTACATAATTGTTCGATTTCTCTTACCTAGTTGGTTGAACCTACTGTGTAGATTTCTGTGTACTCACCCCTACTTTGTTTCCTCCCTGCATATCAAGCATAGGGATCCATATAGGATACTTGATTCATTCTAGCTGATTTATTCTCCATTTATCTAGATCATAGCAGCGAGGCTCAGACTTAAAGTCATCATGGATCTTTGAGATTTCCTTTATTGTTTCCTTTTCAAACAATGTATTAGATATTATCTGCTTTGTATTTCATTTGAGACAGTTGTAGTTACTCATTTGTACTACTTTAGGAGCTCTTGTACTCATGATTCTAAGTTTTTTGACTTAGTATGATATATTGTGATTTTTTGTACTTTATTTTCTTTAGTTGCGATCCAATTTTAGGTCATGATAACCTCTAAAACATGAGTAGGATAAGGGAGAAGACATGTCTCAGGCTCACCCTCAAAATAGAAAGTAAAGTAACAGAGTCTCAACATAAGCAAGATAGGAAATCGGATCTTGTCCCCAGAATGAAGGACTCACCATAACAATGATCTTCATGAACCAAGCTAGCCACGTGGAGAAGGATGAAGAAGTGCTCTGGTCCCTACATGGTTAGACTATTTAGGAAAAAAGTATACATTAGTACTTGAAATATACTTGTATATGGGGTGCAATGCGATAATAGATAACAAGCTATATAAATAAGATGCATAATATACCCTAGAATAAGCTCAATATGACACGCATGACTATGCTTTAATGAAAACTTGCATTAAAGATAAACTTAACTTCATATAATCATCATACTTATGTGGGACAACACAATAACAGATATATAAGACCGAGCGAGCTATTACCTGGAATCCAATGGACACCTTCCATTGGGCAAAGGCCAATGAACTCCTTCCATTAGAAGATGGGGAATCTACTTGCCAAGGTAGAACTCCATAAACATTGTAAACTTCACAATTGCATCTTTACTGAACATCATAGATAACATGGATCCACTAGTCTAGCTTTATCTTAGCATACAAGGGCTACTACGGTGCCACATGATTGAGGAGACAAATGGTGGCTTCTAGTGTTCCCTTACCGAACCCAACCACAATGCCTCACTCGGTGCTAAGTATTCCCATAAAATACATTACAAAACATATGCATAATCATAATCATTTATAATCATTAAAAGGATAGCTTCTTCATCATCATCTTCATATATAAAGAGTAGCTCATCCTAACTTGAGATCCAACATATAGGGTTTGCCTAACACAAGGGATCTATCTTTTGGTAAGAACTATCCTTTCACCATCTTCAACTTTCATAAGAGGGATTCAAAACATCATAACTTTAACTTTAACTTTGATGAACTTTCAATTGAACCCTAATCTTTGGATGTCATTCATCATTAGAAAACTCGATATGGAATTGGGTGGATTTCATGCATGTAAACTTTAAATCATGAAACTCAAGAGGTCTATGCATCCATTCAATGAAAATCATCAATTTAAGTTATTCTTCGATAACCCACCAATATCACACATATTATCTTTCATACATGGACATAGAATCATCAATCTCATAAGAGCTCATGGTATCATAGCTTTCATAGCTTTGAATTTCATAAAATATGTCATAGGTTAAAACCCTTGAAATCAAATCATGCAATTTCATGCAATAGAAGAATAAATTTGACAAAACTTATGCTTAATAGGGTAATTAGAAAGAACCCATCAGAAACCAACATTGAAACTTGAAAGATTTATTAAATTAGGTTTGGGACTCCATGGATAGAACAACCTATTAAAGAAGAAACCCACATACCTTTGAGCCTTGAAACTTGAAGAAAAAGACTTGAAAATCTTGAGAATCCCCTTAGAAAACCTTTTCTTTAATGGAGAAAACTTGAATCCCAAGAAATTAAGAGAACTTGATTGTGGGTTTGATGATAGAAGTTTAAGAGGAATTGAGAGTGTTTAGAGAGGGATTTTGGTCCAAAAATAGAGGAATCTTTTGTTAATTATGTATAAAGGCATTAGGCTTAGTCCCAACTGATTCGACATAATGAAAGACAAGTTCAGAAAAATTTGCACTAAGGGGGACCAACCACACGTCGCTATGTCTTGGCTCCCCTATAGTGTAATTTTGCACAAACTTCAATATTTCCCTACGTTGGCCTGGGAATGGGTTTACACCACTTTTGAACTATGGGGAAACAAGTGGGCGATGATTTTGTGTCAAAATATAGCTCTTTTGATGCTTAAAACTTGGAATTTTGTGTATTATTAAAGTGATGTTAGTGGGTTTAATGTGTTTTTATCTTAATTTTGTAGGATTGCAGGATTTGGCTTTTTTTTTGGGAAAAATTTTGCAGAAGTTAAGTTTTTATTGACATACGAGATACTCCACAACCCATGGTTACATTAATGAGCCATAGAGAGTTTGCATGAGTAAGATCTAATGAAGGGCCTAGGTTTAGATGTTGCATCCATGAATTGTCGGATCAGCCATAGAAGTGTCTACGAGTTATGGATTGCTTTCATGCCCGATGGGTCAGAGTTTGAAGAGTTTCTGATGAGCTGTCAAACAAAACCCTCTACAGGTCGTAAGTCTGAAGATGAACCATAAAAAGATCTCGTGGGTTGGAAGTTAATTTTTGGAAAATATTGAATACGAAGCCCAGGTACAGCCCGCGGATCCTTATATTGCCTATAACCTAGTCCATAGAAGTTGTCAAATCTAGATTTCTTATTTTATTTTGGATTTGTATTTTACTTATTATAAATGGGTATTTTAGGTCTATTTGACAGAAGGACGCATGAGGGAACGAAAAAACAATTTTGAGACTTCATCTTTGTGATTTTTACATTGAAAACATTATTGTGATATCTTTTGGAGAACTTTGTATTTATAGTTCTAAAATTCATTATTGTACGTGATCAATTGTGAGACCATAACATGATTCTTTCATCTACAATGATTATGCATAGAGTAATCCATGACTAGGGTTGTGAGAATCATGAAGAACTAACAAGGTAAAACTAAATAATTCGTAATTCTTGAGAAGTATGCATGCATGCATTAATTAATTATCTTTATTATGAATGAGTTTAACTGGTGGCTGATGTTAGAACCTGCCTAATTCTTACTGACTAGATTAAGGTAGTAATGAATAAGAAGAAAGATTATTAACAAGATTCGATGTACCTATCATCTAATCAATGAAACTCGATCAAGGGGAGGTTGTATTGGAACAAAAGGTAAGAGTTAGTAATGTCACACAGTAGAGATGATCAAATCACATAGTAAAATTTACCTCCCACCTGGCTCTAAGAATTTGGTAAACTTAACTTACTTTTCTGCGTGCTACACACTAGAATTGATTATGATTATCTGGTGATATTGAGTTAGGAATTTATAGGAAACACAATACCTTAGTTACTTCACTCAGTGGTTCCAAAACACTTGCTTCTAGTTTAGGTTTATTTTTTGTAATTACAAAAAACCCTCTCTTTCGAGAGATAAGTATAATAATTTATTTGACTTGCTTGTAATTACTCCAGGTCTAAACTATATTCCCCATGGGTTCGGCCCTAACCTTGATTAGATTATATATTTTGACAATGACCACTTATACCTTCAAAAGGATGTGTAGTTGGGGCAATATCAAAATTTTGGCACCGTTGCCAAGGAACATGGCTTTTCGTTTGATTTAATTAGAGTATTTTGGGAATTAATCCTTATTTCCCTCATTTTACATTTCTTGTTATTTTTTTATTTCAGCATACAGGTGTAGTGTATCCACAACACTAGTAGTCGAGGAAATCCCTTGACTACGTTTAACCCTTTGATTAAAAGACACTGTGAAGAATGGACAAAAACAGCGCGAGCAACGCTGTAAATGATGTTGTGAATGCAATACTGAATCAGAATAATAATAATAATAATAATAACCCACCACCACCACTTGAGGATGTTAATCCACCACTACAAGATATTCAAGTCGTGGCTAACACATGGAAACAATATAGGCTTGACCCTATGGAGATAGATGTCACTGAAGCTATTATGTTACCTCTATTACCGGATGACACAAAAGTTGTAATTTCAAGTTACTTCAAATGCTGCAAAAAAAGGTTATTCGCGGGCTTACCATTAGAGGATCCACATAACTATCGACATTATTTTGTCTTCGTCTACAAGAGTATGATGGGAAGTTTTAATCTGTCCATGGTTGCCTTTTGGCTCCATGTCTTCCCATTGTCTCTAACAGGCAAAACGACACAATGGTTATCCTAGCTCCCACAGATTTCAATCACCAGCAAGGCGGAAATGCAAAAGGAATTTTTGGAGAAGTTCTTTCCTAGGTCGAAGAAGCTGAAAGTTGAAGGATTAGATCAACAACTTTGAGCAATTTCCTGGTGATTTGAACACCACAACATGGGAGAGGTTTACAAAGTACCTGAGGAGTGTCCTTGACCATAACATTGTTGATGATGCCTTGGTGGAAATCTTCTATTGAGCCCTAGATGAACTTGGTCAAGTTGTTGCAGATACTATCATGGGAGGCTCATTCTTAGATTTTCCATTTTTGGTTATAGCTTAGAGGTTGGAGAAAGTGGTCAAGACAAATCGTACAGGGAGAACAAGAGACAAGTCGATGACCAATAGCACTTTCTTAGTTAGTACTAATTCTAAGAAGGCAAAAATAAATGAGGAGATGATATAAGAGCTAGCTCGGATTAGTAGTAATGTAGGGTTATTGATGAAGTAAAGTTAGGAGCATGTGAATGCGATAAATCATCAGCCTCCATGAGCACCCGAGGAGCCTTACTATGAGAATGACACTTGCTTTGTCACTGATTAGATATACGGTTTCTAGACCAATGCCCAAGGGTTAGATTAGGATTATTGGCTCCAAGGTAAACGAAACCAAGGTCGAAACTTTAATAGAGATAACACTTTTAGAGACAACAATCGAGGAGGATACCATGATAGGAACATGGTCTAAGATAGAGATGTAGATTGGGGACATATAGATGGTTACATAAATGGTTTGTATCTGCCACCACACAATCATGGCTCTTGTGCTGGTAGCTCTCGAATAAAGGAAAAGTTTGATCGACTATTATAAAAGGTTGATGTAACACCCTCACCTTACAATATTGTCACAATGCAAATGAAACATGACATGGTTAGTCAAATTGATGCTAAATTTTAAAAGTACTTGAATCTCGCGTTAATGGGCTATATGTGCATCTAAGCTTAAGAGGGTCGAGTGAATACATGTTCTGTGTTGAAGTGAGGAGGTTACAACCTTAAAATGAAGTGAGAGAATTGAGGTGCTTGTAGGACTTAGGAAGAAAGAAGGTGAGTTAGCTACTTGCTTAGCTTAAATTGCTTACTAAACGGAGACGAGACCCGGCGTCGAAATTGTCCATGTCCGAGTATGAATAAAATTCGTGTTAAGGGCGTAACATTGGGCCATGATTTAACATCAAATAAGGACTATATTTACAGCCCAAGGATGATAGTAAGAAATGCCTAAAGACATCATAAACTCTTGTATACTTTGGGCCCAAAACCAAGTAAGAAAAGTTGGCAAAATAGGCAGCCCAAGTCC
>JAOTQR010082046.1:0-85688 GCA_025774065.1 Solanum ossicruentum | reverse complement strand
CCATTTTGCTTTATTCCATCATACTCCAAGGCCAAAAAATAGTCAATTTTTGGCTCCATCCGAGATTGATGGAAAAGGGTGGTCTACCTTAGATTCCAATTAATAAGTTTTCTTGTCCTATAATGATGGTCTCTTCCATAACATGTAATATGTTCTATATAAGTATATTGTACTTCAAGCATCATTCACACATGACATATTGTTATTATGCTATCCATTGCTTATGATATTGCATTTTGATTATGTTGCCTATCTCTTGTTACATTACAACCTACATACTTAGCACATTCAAACATACTAACGCATACTCTATGCCTACATGATGTTACCATGTAGGAACTGAAGTTCCTCACGATCATACTCATCCTCCCCATGGCTAGTACTATGTTCTCAAAGCAAGTTTGGTGAATCCTCAACTCTGGGAATGATTTCCCTTGTTCTTATGTTATGTAAAGACTCTTTTATCTATTGTATGCTTTTGACTATGAGGGTGAGCCTAGTTGCTTATCTTGGCGCCCACTAAGTTCTATGTATAGAGGTGTTGTTGAAAAAGTTATATCATGATGCTATGAGCTTGAATCTCTTAGGCTCTTTGATGTTTTTATGAAATGAAGTACTTCCCTTAGTCCCTTTACCCTTTTTCTATTCTTTTATTGTTGTTTAAATGCTTCTGAAACACAGGATGTGTCATGATATGTTAAGAGGCTTTCTTGGGGTCCCTTTGGGTTCCTCATGCATCGTTTCATATCTAGTCCCTAGGCTTGGTTCATGACAAACTTAGTATCAGAGCACTAGGTTGGTGATAGTCCTCGGCAGCCAACACACCGTGTTGATTAGAGTCTTACTCATGTTTGTGTTGTGCACGACAACTATGAGTAAGAGGTTATTAGACGTTCTAGGAAATATTTCCATTCTTCTTAGTCTATGTCCTGCTATAGAAGTTAAGGCAAGGTTTTCCCCCCTAAAAATTGTTCTTTGCCATGCTAGATCATGCCTAACACAAGAGGAACAATAACCTGTACTCTTGAAGAAAAACTAGCTCATGGAGAGCTCCAGGATGCTCTCACCTTGCTAGCAAAAGTCATAGATAACAAAGTAAACCAAGGGGCCCATGCCCCTCATGCTCCTAATCTGGCATCTTGGGTGAGGGACTTTATGAGGGTGAGCCTATCGGAGTTTAATGGGTCTCAAGTGGATGAGGACCTCAAGAGCTTATTGATGAGGTATACAAAGTGTTGTCTATCATGGGTGTGAGGTCGGAAGAGAAGGCGAAGTTGGTGGTTTACCAACTCAAGGGAGTGGCTCAAATATGGTATACTCAATGGAAAGAGGAAAAGGGAAACAAAAATATGGTTCTTTCAGAGGAGTTTATGGCGGCTTTCCTTGATCGGTTCTTTCCTCTTGAGCTTAGGGAGGCCAAAATGATGGAGTTCATGAATTTGAAGCAAGGATCTATGAGTGTGAGGGATTATTCCCTCAAGTTCAACCAACTCTCAAAATATTCTCCAAACTTGCTTGCTAACCCAAGGTCTAGTCTGAACAAGTTCGTTATGGGTGTATCCGATTTGGTGAATGAGGTGTGTCAGGCCACTATGTTGATCATGGACATGGATTTGACCTGCTTGATGACTCATGCCGAACAATTAGAGGGGGAGAAATAGAGGAAAAGAAGGGGTCATGAGGCCAAGAGGGCTCGTTTTGATGATAAGTTCCAAACTCCCACGAGTGGCCGGTTTCATAAAGGCCAAGGGTCTTCTCATGCTCCTAATAGAAGATTTGAAAACGAATACCCAAGGGCCAAAGGTGATGGTGGTGCGGTGGCTAGACCTATTTGTCCAAAGTGTGGTGGGGGTCATGGTGGCCCATGCTTGAGGGATACCAATGCTTGTTTTGGTTTTGGGGAAGTAGGCTACAAAATGATGGATTGCCCACGTAATCAGAACAAGGTCAAGATGTTGGTCCTCAAGGCCAGGCTACTAATGTCATTCCTTTGGGTAGAGGAGGCTAACAAGGTGTTGCCCCACAGCACAATCAGTGCTATGCACTCTAAGTGAGGCAAGAGGTTAATGAGGTGCCTGATGTCATCATTGGTATGTTAAAAGTCTTCAATTTTGGTGTGTATGCATTGATAGACCTGGGTGCCACTTTTTCTTTTGTAACTCCTTTTGTTGCCAAAAGGTTTTATGTTGAGACCGAATTGTTATATGTGTCTTATGAGATGTCTACTCTGATTAGCCCATCTATTGTTGCTAGGAAGGTCTATAGAAATTGTCCCATTTGCTTTGTGCATAAAATATTGCATTGTGATCTTGTTTTGTTGGATATGTTGGATTTTGATGTCAATCTTGGGATAGATTGGTTGCATGTATATTATGCCTCTATTGATTGTAGAACCCATAGGGTCAAATTTCAATTCTCAAATAAACCCATCCTTGAGTGGGAGAGTCATGATGTGGTGGTCAAGGATAGGTTTATCTCTTGCAATAAAGCCCAAAAGTTGATCTCTAAAGGGTGTCTCTACCATCTTGTGAGGGTTAGGGATGTTAAGTCCAAAGTCCTTCCTATAGAGTCGGTTCCGGTGGTGAATGAGTTTTTGATGTCTTTCCAAATGACCATTCCAGTGTTCCTCCCGAAAGAGAAATAGACTTTGGAATAGACCTCCGTCTCAATACTCAACTCATCTCTATTCCCCCTTACTGTATGGCCCCAATGGAGTTAAAGGAGTTGAAGGAACAATTAAGAGATTTGTTGGAGAAGGGTTTTATTAGGCCTATCCAATCACCTTGGCGTGCACTGGTGTTGTTTGTGAAGTAGAAAGATGGGTCCCTTAGAATGTACATTGAATATCGGTAACTTAATAGAGTTACCATCAAGAATAAGTACCCTCTCCCAAGGATTGATGATTTGTTTGACCAACTTCAAGGGGCTAGTCACTTCTCTAAGATTGATCTTTGGTCCGGTATCATCAAGTGAAGGTAAGGGAGTGTGACATCCCTAAGACGGCCTTCCAGACTAGGTATAGTGTCACGACCCAAGCCTAGGGACTAGACGTGACACATTGAATGGGGAACCCTAAGGGACCGTAGACAAGCCTCTTAGGATATCATTACACATCCTTGATAGAAGAAGTAATAAAGCAACAAAAGTGTATAAAATAAGGGAAAAGGGGGCTATGGAAAGTCTTTCATATCATAAAACATCAAAGAGTCAAGGAGAGTCAAGCTCGAGAATAATTACATAACTTGTCCAACACCATCTCTAATCATAGAACTTAGTAGGGTTCAATAAAAGCAATCAGGGTTACCCTATAGTCAAATACAATAAAGGAAAGAGAGTCTTTATACATAACATAAGATCAAAGAGATTGTCCCCAAAATTGAGAACTCACCAACATGCTTTGTGGAAATAGTAGTAGCCACAGGGAGGATGAGGATGATCATGGGGAGCTCCGGTTCCTACATAGTAACATCATGTTGGCATAGAGTGTATGTTAGTATGTTTTAGTGTACTAAGTATGCAGGATGCAATGCAATAAGAGATAGGCAACATAGTCAAAATGCAATATCATAAGCAATGGATAGCATAATAACAATATGACATGTATGAATGGTACTTGAAGTAAAACATGCTTATATAAGACATATTAGATGTGAAGGAAGAGACCATCATTGTAGGCCAAGCAATTTAGTACTTAGAATCCAAGGTAGAGCACCCCTTGGAAGTGATTAAGGAATCAACCCCTCAATTGGTTGATGGACATGACCCGCCTCCATCGAAAGTGATTCAGGTATCAAACCCTTAATTGGTTGATGGCTTAGCACCCCTATCTGAGTTGATTGAGGTACCAACCCAACAATTGGTTGACGGATATGACCACCAACCACAGGAAGTGATTGAGGTATCAAACCCTCAATTGGTTGATGGCTTACCAACCCAATCCAAGAAGATTGAGGTATCAATCCCTCAATTTGTTATGTTCAACTCATATCACTACTACATATGATAAAATCATCACACAAATACCATCCTTTCATTATCATAAAGTCACTTAAATGATATGCCAAGTATTAGACCTTCAACAACTTGAGAAACATTGACCAGACATTTTATCAAACACTTGAGAGGTGTGTAATGATAGTACAAAATCATGCAATTCAAGAGTGAAATCATGTGAGAAAAATCAATGTAAAAGCACCCATTAGCACTTGGTAAGAAACTCATGCAAGATACAACAAAACCTTTCATCAAATCCCTTCATAGATCATAGATTCATAGCTCAAAACATGCTTAAATAGTCAACATTTTATGAAACCATAGTCAAATATATGGTAAGACCCATAAGTAAATCAACATAGAAACATGCAGTTTCTATAAAAAAAAAAGGGAGCTTGGGAAGCATGGGTGAAAGGATCCAATGGTAGAAACCCACACACCTTGACTTTGGAGAGTTCCTGTATTAAGATTGGAATGAAGACTTGAAGCTTGAGTGAAATCCTTAAGATCTGGAATGAGTTTTGGAACTTGAATTTTGAGTAAAATATTTGTATAAGAATTTGAGAGAGTATTGCGGAATGTCTTCCATGATATGGTTTTGAAATATGGCTAAGTATAGATATTTTCACTTATGGGAAGTCTTAGTTCCAAGAACCTATAGCAGTGGACCGAGATTAAAAAATTGGCAACAAAATACACTTCTTCGCGACCTCACGGACTGCTTCTAGAATTGCAAAATTGGCGAAATTCATTTTTTGATATAAGTTCTCTAAAAGTCGGGTTATACCAATTTCCCACTCAATTTTGCTGCCTGAACAAGTATCACGACCCAAGTCTAGGGCCTAGACGTAACAAGGCAAATGGGGAACCTGAAGGGACCCCAAGCAAGCCTCTTAACGTATCATTGCACATCCTTGGTCGTGAAAGCAATTAAGTACAACATGATAAAGTAAATAGGGATAAACAGGGCTAAGGAACAACTTTCATATCATAAATATCAAGAGTCAAGAGAAAGTCAAAGCTCATAGCATAATACAAACATGTCCAACAACACCTATAAGTAAAATGCATAACACAGGCATAGACACCTTCTTTGCCTCAAGTTGAGATCTTTTTGAGTGAAGACATATTGGAGACTCTTATGATCAGTGAACACATCAACATGCACTCCATACTTATAGTGATGCCAAATCATTAATGCAAATACAATGGTGGCTAACTCAAGATCATGGGTAGGATAATTCTTTCCATGCACTTTGAGTTGTCTAGAAGCATAGGATATGACCTTACAATTTTTCATGAATATACAACCCAAACCAACCTGTGAAGCATCACAATACCCAACAAATGCCTCTAGTCCTTCTGGTAGTGACAATATAGGAGGGGACATAAGCTTATCTTCCAATGTTTTGAAACTCCTTTCACACTAACCGGAACACACATATTTGGCTTTCTTTTGAGTCAACTTGGTTAGGGGAGAAGCAATAGAAGAGAATCCATTCACAAACCTACGATAGTAACCCGCTAAGCTCAAGAAGCTCCTAATATCTGATGGGGTCAATGGTCTAGGATAGTTTCTAATCACATCTATCTTTTTATGATCCACCTTAATACCATCACCCAATACCATATGACCTAAGAAGGTAACCTCTTTTAACCAAAATTCACAGTTCTCATATTTAGCACACAACTTATGTTCCCTCAACCTTGGCAACACAACCCTCAAATGACCCGTATGTTCCTCCTGACTATGTGAATAGATCAAAATATCATCAATGAAGACCACAACAAACGAATCAAGGTAGGGTTTGAAGACCCTATTCATAAGATCCATGAAGATAGCCGGTGCATTGGTAAACCCAAAGGATATCACAACAAACTCAGGATTCCCATACCTAGTCCAAAAGGCCATCTTAGGAATGTCACGCTCCCTCACCTTCACTTGATGATACCAGGACCGAAGATCAATCTTAGAGAAGTGACGAGCCCCTTGCAATTGGTCAAAAAATCATCAATTCTTGGAAGAGGACACCTATTATTGATGGTGACCCTATTAAGTTGTCGGTAGTCAATATACATTCTAAGAGACCCATCCTTCTTCTTCATGAACAACACGGGTTCACCCCAAGGTGATTTGCTAGGAAGAATGAAACCCCCTCCAACAAGTCCCTCGATTGCTCCTTTAACTCCGTTGGGGCCATACGGTAAGGGGGAATACAAATAGGTTGAGTATTGGGGAGGAGGTCTATACCAAAATCTATTTCACTTTCTGGAGGAACACTGGGAAGGTCACTTAGAAAGACATCAGGGAACTCATTTACAAATGAAATCAATTGTATAGAAAGGACTTTAGACTCCACATCCCTAACCCTCACAAGATGATAAAGACACCCCTTAAAGATCAACTTATGGGATTTAATGCAAGAGATGAACCTACCATTGACCATCACATCATGACTATCCCACTCCAGAACAAATTAATTTGGGACTTGGAATTTGACCATACGGGTTCTACAGTCAATAGAGGCATCCATCCCAAGAATGACATAAAAATCAACCATGTCCAATACAACAAGATCACAAGGTAATATTTTATGCAAGATGCAAATGGGATAATTTTTATAGACCTTTCTAGCAACAATTGATGCACCAATTAGAGTAGACACCTCATATGACTCACACAATAATTCAAACTCAACATGAAACTTATTGGCAACAAAGGGGTAACAATAAAAAAAGGTGGCACCCGGATCAATCAATGCATACACATCAAAATAAGGTCTTTTAACATACCGGTAACAACATCGGGCGCCTCATCAACCCTTTGTCTCCTATGCAAAGCATAAAACCAATTATGCATTGGGGAACCATCTTATCGGCCAACTCTCCCCAAAGGAACCACATTAGCACCTTGTCGACGAACCTCCTTAGCCTTGTTGCGATTTCGAGGTTAATCCACCACTTTATGCCCAACTTTCCCACGACCATAGCATATATTAGTATCCCTCAAGCATAGGCCACTATGGTCCCTATAACATTTTGGACATCCACCACTAGGATCCAGACCCCCAACACTTTGGGCCCTTGGAAAGTCATTGGCGACCCTCTTATTAAATGTTGGAGAAGATCCTTGGGCTTGATGGAATCGACCACCCTTTTGACTATGGAACTTCCCTTAAAAATGGGACTTCTTGGCCTCAGGACCCCTCCTCCTCCTCAAATATTCCTTCTCCATTTGCTCGGCATAGGTCATCAATTGAAACAAATTAATGTCACTAATCAACATAGCGGACCGGCATTCTACGCTCACAAAATTGGAAACACCCATCATAAACTTGTTTATTCTAGACCTTGAGTCGGCAATCAAGTGAGTATCATATTTAGAGAGTTGAGTGAACTTGAGGGAATACTCCCTCACACTTTTAGACTCTTGTCTTAAATTCACAAAGTCCACTAATTTGGCTTCCTAAGATCAAGAGGGAAGAACAATTAAGAAAAGCCGCCTTGAACTCCTCTCAAAGAACCACATTATTGATTCCCTTCTCATCCTTCTATTGGTTAAACCATATTCGTGCCACCCTCTTGAGTTGGTAAGCCGCCAACTCTGCCTTTTCTTCCGATCTAACTCCCATAATAGCTAAAACCTTATAGACCTCATCAATGAACTGTTGAGGTCCTCATCCACCTTTGACCTATAAAATTTTGGGGGATTCATCCTCATTGAAGTCTCTCACCTGAGATGTCGGTGCAGGAGCATGAGGAGCTTGGGCCCCTTGATTTGCTTGATTAGCCACAACTTGTGAAAACAAAGTAAGAGTATCCCGGAGTTCATCATGAGCCAGTTGGTCTTCAGGAGTGCGAGCTCTTTTTCCTCTTGTATTAGGCATGATCTAGCATAGCAAAGAACAATATTTACGGGGAAAACCTTATTTCAACTGTATAGCATGACTTAAACATTTCTTAATATGCCTCATAGCCTCTTACTCAAGTTGTGGTGCACAACACAACCATGAATATGACTCTAATCGGCGTGGTGTTTTGGACTCTGGGGATCTAACAACCTAGTACTCTGATACTGAATTTGTCATAACCCAAGCCTAGGGCCTAAACGTGACAGGGTGCATAGGGAACTCGAAAGGACCCTAAGCAAAGCCTCTTAATATATCATTACGCATCTTTTGGCGCAGAAGTAGTAAAGTACAATAAGATATAGTAAATAGGGATAAACGGAGCTAAGTGAAAACTTTCATATCATAAACATCAAGAGTCAAGAGATAGTCAAAACTCATAGCATAATACAAATATGTCCAACAACAACTATAAGACTTAGATACATAGCGAGGGCCAAGACAAGCTACCAGGGTCACCCTTATAGTAAACATATACATAAAAGAAAGATAGTCTTAGAACATAGTATGAGATCCCAAACATCGTCCTCGAAATGGAGGACTTACGAAATAGCTTGAGAGATGTCGTATTAGCCACGTGGAGGAAAATGATCAAGTGGGGCTCTGGTTCCTACATGGTGACATCATGTAGACATAGAGTATGCATTAGTATGTTTTAATGTACCAAGTATGTAGGATGGAATGCAACAAGTGATAAGCACCATTAGAAAAATGCATAACATAGGCAATGAATGAACATATAGCAAGATGGCATGTAAGAATGATGCTTGAAGTAAAATCATGCTTATATAGAACGTAATACATGTGTAAGGAGAGACCATTGTTAGTACATATCCTAGGCCTACCACCCCCTTGGAGAGGCGAATGAAGTACGTACCCCTCGATAGATTGATGATGTACAAACCTCCCAACATGGTTTATGAGGTACAAACCCCCAACATGATCGATGGAGTACAAACTCCCAATGTGGTAATCAAGATACAAACCCCTCAACATGGTTGCATAGTCCTACCACCTCCCGAGCAAGGTGATCGAGGTATAAACCCCTCAACAAGGTTACCCGAGCCTACAACACCACCCCCGAATGAGGCTTGGTCAATTCCCAACACTATAGAGATAATATCATATACATACATTCCTTTCATCATCATATAATCATTCAACTTACAAGACATGCATTAGACCTTCAATTTCTCAAGAAACTCATAACTGAACATTTTATCAAACACTTGGCGGATGTGTAGTGCTAATGTAAAATCATGCAATTCAAGAGTGTAATTATGCTAGAAAATTCAATGTAAAACCATGAAAAGGTACTTGGTAAAACTATCAAGAAATATACATCACAATCCTTCATCAAATCTCACAATAGATCTTAGATTCATAGCTCAAAATATGCTAAAACAATCATAATTTCATGAAACCCCAACATAGTGTGTAGTTAATCTTACAATAAGTAAGACCTATGAGTAAATTAAATTTAAATCATGCAGTTTTAAGTTAAAAAAAGCTTAGGCATCATGGGTGAATGGAACCCATGAAAGAAACCCACATACCTTAGCTTTGGAGAATTTTTAAAGAAGATTGGAGATGGATACTTGAAGCTGAAATGAGAACCTTGAGATCCAGATGAGTTTTAGGACTTGAAATTTGGAGATGAAATATCGTTTAAGTGTTTGAGAGAGTATTTGAGAATGCCTTGGATGATATGAGGGTGAAATAAGGCTAAGTATAGGCATTTTCATGCATGGGAACACTTAGGCTCAACACCCAAAACCCTTGGATCGGACAAGAAAAACAGTGCATAAATACCTTGTAGCGTGCCGTTGGCGTGTTGCACCAGGGGAGCAGATCGTCGTATGAAATTGCTTTTTTGAAATTTTCAAATTTTGCTACGGTTGCTCTTAAATCGGGGTTGTACCCATTTTCCACTCAATTTGACCCCCGGAACAACAATATGAAGTTGGATTTTCGATATCGCGCATGGATTTTGAGATATATGGAAATTACAATTCTAGGCACTTCTGGGGCACATATTTAGACATCTTTTGAGGTTGTTTCAATAAGAATATCAAATCAAATTTTTGATATCATGCACAGATTTTGAGATACATGAAAATTATGATTTTGGGAATTTTTGAGGTACATTTTCGGGCACTTTTTGGGGTTATTTCAATATCTCCCCATTGGTAACATTCATCACCCAATGTTAAATAAATGTATATAAGAATGTTAATCATGAAAAGATCAACCCCAACAAGAATGCCATAATGCACTTAAACATCATTTTCAAAAATCTCAACTTAAGTGTCAAAATCACCATGAACTTGTCAGCATAAACATGAATGACTGCAAATGACATAAAGGGTTGATACATAAACATAAAATCACATAGAAGACTTAGAATTAGTATGTTGGACTTAAGTAGATTGGAAGAGATAGGGATATCGCTTTTGCATATCTGCCTTAGCCTCCCATGTAGCACTTTCGACTTGTCGATTCCTCCAAAGGACCTTAACAGAAGTCACATCCTTGTTTCTCAACCTCTTCACTTGTCTATCAATGATCCCTGCTAGAACCTCTTCATAAGTCAAATTGTCTTCAACAATACCCACAACATACAATAGTACTATAGCGTACAGATCACCCATACATTTACTAAATATGGACACATGAAAGACCAAATGAACCTAGTCCGTCTCACTAGGAAACTCCAACTCATAGGCTACCTTTCCAGTCCTCGCCATCATCCTATAAGGGCCTACATATCTTAGACTCAATTTACCCTGCTTACCAAAATGAACCATACCTTTCTTGGATCAGGACTTCAAATAGACCCAATTACCAACTTTAAATTCAAGCTCTCTTCTCCTCACATCTGTATAGGACTTTTGATGATGCGTCGTTTTCAACCTCTCCCTAATCAACCTTACCTTCTCCATAGCCTCCATGATCAGATTTAAACCCAATAATGCCATTTCCCCTACCTCAAACCATCTAATGGGGGACCTACAACGTCTACATTGAGAGCCTCAAAAGGAGCATACCAATGGTAGAATGGTAGCTATTATTATAAGCAAACTCAATCAATGGAAGATGATCATCCCAACTACCTTTATACTCCAAAATACATGCTCTAAGTATATCCTCAAAAATTTGGATAGTTCTTCTGACTTGGCCATATGTTTAAGGGTGAAATGTCGTACTAAGCTTAATCTTGGTACCAAGGCCTCTTTGGAAGGACCTCCAAAAGTGAGAAGTGAATTGAGCACCACGATCTAATATGATGGACAAGGGGAACCCATGCAATCTGACCAATTCATGAATGTACAATCTAGCATAGTCTTCGACCCCATAAGTAGTCTTAACCAGTAGGAAATGAGCCGACTTTGTCATTCTATCAACCACGACCCAGATAGAATCAAAACCCTTTCTAGTCTTAGGCAACCTAACCACAAAGTCCATGTTAATTTTCCCCTACTTCCAAGTAGGAATCTCTATATCTTGGGTTAGGCCACTCATCCTTTGGTGTTTGGCTTTGATTTGTTGGTAACTATGACAACCAGATACAAATTTAGCAATGTCTTTCTTCATACTATCCCACCAAAACACATCCCTCAAATTCCTATACATCTTGGTAGAACTGGGGTGAAAAGAATAGGAAGAATTATGAGACTCATCAAGAATCTTCTACCTCAAGCCATCAATAGTAAGTACACACAACCTACTTTAGTGCCTAAGGGCACCATCTCCCCCTTGGGAGAAAAACTCCACCTTGGCCTCTCTCATCAAGGCCTTCAATTCTAACAAAGATGGGTTAGGATCTTGCTTTGCTTTTACCTCATCGACCAAGGAAGATTTGAACATTAACAACCACAATATCACCCTTATCAACCTTTTCCAACCTAACCCCAATCTAGCCAACCGATCGACCTCTCTAGCCACCTCTTTGTTCCCATCATCAACACCCTACTCAAAGCATCCACCACAACATTAGCATTACCAGGATGATAATGCACACACATATCATAATCCTTAAGAAATTCCAACCACCTTCGTTCTCTCAAGTTGATATCCTTTTAGTGAACACATATTAGAGACTCTTATGATCAGTAAACACATCAACATGCACTCTATACAAATAATGATGCCAAATCTTCAAAGCAAATACCACGACGGCCAGTTCAAGATCATGGGTAGGATAATTCTTTTAATACACTCTGAGTTTTCTAGAACCATAGGTTATTGCCTCACTATTTTGCATCAAAACACAACCCAAACCAATCCGGGAGACATCACAATACGCTACAAACCCTTCCAACCCTTCCGGTAGAGACAAGGTAGGAGCGGAGATAAGCTTATCCTTGAAGGTTTGCAAACTCCTTTCACACTCATCTATCCACAAAAACTTATCCTTCTATTGAGTCTTAGTCATGGAAGAAGCAATATTAGAGAACCCATTCACAAATCTCCGGTAGTAACCTGCTAAGCCCAATAAACCTCTAATATCCGATGGGGTTAAAGGTCTAGGACAATTTCTAATCACTTTTGTCTTTTTAGGATCCACCTTAATATTATCCCCTGACACCACATGACCTAGAAAGACAACCTCCTTCAACCAAAATCCACACTTCTCATACTTAGCATTCAACTTCTCTTCCCTCAATTTTTGCAATACTACCCTCAAATGACTAACATGCTCCTCCTCATTATGAGAGTAGATCAAGATATCATCAATGAAGACCACCATAAACAAATAAAGGTAGTGTTTGAAGACCCTATTCATAAGATCCATGAAGATGGTAGTGCATTGGTCAATCCAAAAGACATAACCACAGATTGATAATGCCCATACCTAGTTCGGAAGGCCATCTTAGTAATGTCACACTCCCTAAATTTCACTTGGTGATACCTGGACCAAAGATCAATCTTATAGAAGAGACTAGCCCTTTTGAAATTTGTCAAACAAATCATCAATCCTTGGCAGAGGATACTTATTCTTTGTGGTTACCCTATTAAGTTGCTGGTAGTCAATACACATTCTAAGGGACCCATCTTTCTTCTTCACAAACAACACCAGTGCACCCCAAGGTAATTGGCTAGGCCTAATAAAACCCTTTACCAAAAGTCCCTCAAATCCTCATTCAACTCCTTTAACTTTGTTGGGGCCATACGATAAGGGAGAATAGAAATGGTTAGAGTATCGAGGAGGAGCTCTATACCAAAATCTATCTCCCTTTCGGGAAGATCACTAGGAAAGATATCAAGGAACTCATTTACCACCAGAACAAACTCTATAGGAAGGAATTTGGACTAAACACGCCTAACCCTCAAAAGATGATACAGACGCCCCTTAGAGATTAACTTTTGGGATTCCATGTAAGAGATAAACCTACCCGTGACCACCACATCATGACTCTCCCACTCAAGGACGGGTTCATCTGGAAATTGGAATTTGACCCTATGGGTTATACAATCAATAGAGGCATAATATGCATACAACAAATCCATCCAAAGAATGATATAAAAATCCACCATATCCAACTCAACATGATCACAAGGCAATATTGTATGCAAAATGCAAATGGGATAATTTCTATAGACCTTCCTAGCAATAATAGATACACCAATATGAGTAGATACCTCATACCACTCACACAACAATTCGAGTTCAACATGAAACTTTTTGGTAACAAAAGGGGTAACATAAGAAAGAGTGGCACCCGACCCTATCAATTCATAAACGTCAAAATCAAAGACATTTAACATATCAGTGACAACATTGGGCACCTGATCAACCCCTTCCTCCCATGGAGTGCATAGAATCAATTGTGCCTTCAGGCACCATCTTGTTGCTCTCCTCTCTCCAAAGGAACCGTATTAGAACCCCGACCTTGAGGACGAACATCTTTACTCTTATTGCAATTACGTGGACAATCAATCATCTTATGGACTACTTCCCCAGAACCAAATCAAGCATTTGGTATCCTTCAAGAGTGGGCTATCATAACCCTTACCATATTTTAAACACATAGTATTAGGTGCCACACCACCATCTTCTTGGGCCCTTGAGTAGTTATTGGCAAACCTCCTATTAGGAGCATGAGAAGGCCCTTAGCATTGATGAAACCGACCACCCTTGGGAGTTTGGAACTTGCCATTAAAATGGGGCCCTCTTGGTCTCATTACGCCTTCTCTTCCTCAATTTCTCCCCATCCTATTGTTCGGCATAAGTCACCAAATGTGACAAATCCATATCACTAATCAACATAGTGGCCCGATACTCCTCATTTACCAAATCGGATACACCCATTAAGACGTATTCATTCAAGAACTCTGGGGGGGGCAACCAAGTCTGTAGCATATTTTGAGATTTGGTTGAACTTAAGGGCATACTCCCTCACACTCATAGATCCTTGATTCAAATTCATTTACTCTATCATTTTGGCCTCGCTAAGCTCAAGAGGAAAGAACCAGTTGAGGAAACCCTCCTTAAACCCTTTCCAAAGAATCACATTATTGTTCCCCTACTCCTCCTTCTATTAAGTATACCATGTTTGGGACACTACCTTTAGTTGGTAGGCCGCTAACTCTACCTTTTCCTCCGATCTACCACCTATAATAGCCAACACTTTGTTGACCTCATCAATAAATTCTTGAGGGTACTTATCCACTTTAGATCCATTGAACTCTGATGGTTTCATCCTCATAACGTCCCTCACTTGAGATACCAAAGTAGGAGCATGAAGGGCTTGGGCCCCTTGGTTGACTTGGTTAGCCATGACTTAAGCTAGCAAAGTGAGAGCATCCCTGAGCTCTCCATTTGCCAGTTGTTCTTCGGGAGTGCGGGCTCTTCTTATTATTGTGTTAAGCATGATCTAGCATAGCAAAGAACAATTGTTAGAGGGGAAAACTTACCTGGAATTTTATAGCACGACATAGAGTAAGAAAAAGGGAAATATTTCTTAGAATGTCTCATAGCCTCTTACTCATAGTTATAGTGCATAACACAACCATGAATAAGACTCTAATCAATGTGGTGTGTTGGATACCAATGACCATTAATAATATAGTGCTCCGATACAATGTTTTTCACGATCCAAGCCTAGGGCCTAGATGTGACATGGCGAATGGGGAACCTAAAGGGATCCCATATAAGCCTCTTAGCATATCATTACACATCCTTGGTCGCAGAAGTAATAAAACAACAAAAAAGTATAGAATAATGGAAAAAAATGGCTATGGTAAGTCTTTCATAACATAAAACAACAAAGATTCAAGGAGAGTCAAGCTCGAGCATAATTATATAACTTTTCCAATAACACCTCTAAACGTAGAA
The DNA here is from genome assembly GCA_025774065.1 of Solanum ossicruentum. NCBI lineage: Eukaryota > Viridiplantae > Streptophyta > Magnoliopsida > Solanales > Solanaceae > Solanum > Solanum ossicruentum. The sequence continues at coordinate 70,448 of JAOTQR010082046.1, read as the reverse complement.
TTTAGTGGGGGCCAAGACAAGAATTCGGCTCACCCTCATAGTCAAAACATATAATAAAGGAAAGAGAGTCTCTATACATAGCATAAGATCAAAGATATTGTCCCCAAAATTGAGGACTCACCAACTTGCTTTGTGGAGATAGTACTAGCCACCGGGAGGATGAAGATGATCATGAGAAGCTCTGGTTCCTACATGGTAAAATCATGTAGGCATAGAGCATGTGTTAGTACGTTTGAATGTACTAAGTATGTAGGATGCAATACAATAAGAGATAGACAACATAGTCAAAATGCAATATCATAAGCAATGGATAACATAATAACAATATAACATGTATGAATAGTACTTGAAGTAAAACATACTTATATAGGACATATTACATATGAAAGAAGATATCATCATCATAGACCAAGCAACTTAGTACTTGGAATCCAAGGTAGACCACCCCTTGGAAGTGATTGAGGAATCAACCCCTTAATTGGTTGATGGACATGACCATCGTCCATCGGAAGTGATTTAGGTATCAAACCCTTAATTGGTTGATAGCTTACCACCCCCATCCGAGTTTTTTGAGGTATCAACCCCTTGATCAGTTGATGAACATGACCACTTTCTGCCAGAATAGATTGAAGTATCAATCCCTCATTTGGTTGATGGCTTACCACCCCAATCTGAGGAGATTGAAGTATCAACCCTTCAATTGTTTATGGTCAACTCACAAAACTATAGATACATATCATGATATCATCACATAAACACCATCATTTCATCATCATAAAGTCACTTAACTCATATGCCAAGCATTAGGCATTCAACAACTCAAGATACATTAATCGAATATTTTATCAAACACTTGGTGGGTGTGTAATGCTAGTATAAAATCATGCAATTCAATAGTAAAATCATGTCACAAAAATTAATATAAAACTACCTACCAACACTTGGTAATACCCTGATGCAAGATACATCAAAACCCTTTATCAAATCTAATCATATATTATAGATTTATAGCTCAAAACATGCTTGAATAGTTAATATGTTATGAAACACCAATATAGTTCATAGTCAAATTCATAGTAAGTAAGACCCATAAGTAAATCAATATAGAATATGAAATTTATGTAAAAAGGGAGGTGGGGAACCATAGGTGAAAGGACCCAATGGTTGAAACTCACATACCTTGAGTTTGGAGAATTTCTTGATGAAGATTGGAATGGAGACTTGAAGTTTGATTGAAATCTTTAAGATCTGGAATGATTTTTGGCAATTGAATTTTGAGTAAATATTTGTCCAAGGGTGTGAGAGCGTATTGGGAAATATCTTGTATTATATGGTGTTGAAATATCGCTAAGTATAGGTATTTTCATGTATAGGTAGGCTTAGGCCCAAGACCCCAAAGCCTTGGACAGAGATAAAAAAATTGGCATGAAAATACACTACTTCGTGATAGGTCCACGTCGCGGAGCAGTCGCGACTGCTTCTGGAATTGCTAAATTTGCAAATTGATTTTTCTCTATGGGTCCTCCAAAATTTGGATTATACCCATTTCTCACTCAATATTTCCCCCTGAACAATAATATAAAGTTAGATTTTAGATATCACTGACGGATTTTGAGATATATGAAAATTATGATTCCGGGCACTTTCGAGGCACATTTTTGGGCACGTTTTGGGCTCATTTTGTATGGGTATTATGAATTTGTGGTTATGTCTTTTGGGTTGACCAATGAACCACCTATCTTCATGGATTTATGAATAGGGTCTTTAAACCCTACCTTGATTTGTTTGATATGATTTTCATTGATGATATTCTTATCTACTCTCGTAGTGAGGAGGAGTATGGGGGTCATTTGAGGGTGATGCTTCAAAAATTGAGGGAAGAAAAGTTGTATACTAAGTATGAGAAGTGTGAATTTTGGTTGAAAGAGGTTGTCTTTCTAGGTCATGTGGCATCGGGGGATGGTATTAAGGTGGATCCTAAGAAGACAGATGTGATTAGAAATTGGCCTAGACCATTGACACTATCAGACATTACAAGTTTCTTAGGCTTAGCGGGTTACTACTAAATATTTGTGAATGGATTCTCTTCTATTGCTTCTCCCATGATTAAGTTGACTCAAAAAAAGGCTAAGTTTGTGTGGACCGATGAGTGTGAAAAGAGTTTCCAAACTTTGAAAGATAAGCTTGTGTTTGCTCCTATTATGTCTCTACCAGAAGGGTTAGAAGTTTTTTTTGTGTATTGTGATGCCTCCCGAATTTGTTTGGGTTATGTTTTGATACCAAATGTTAAGATGATAGCCTATGCTTCTAGACAACAAGAGATGCATGAAAAGAAATATCCTGCTCATGATCTTGAATTGGTCGCCGTTCTTTTTGCTTTGAAAATTTGGTGTCATTATTTGTATGGAGTTCATGTTGATGTGTTTACTGATCATAAGAGTCTCCAATATATGTTCACCCAAAAATATCTCAACTTGAGGCAATGAAGGTGGTTAGACCTCCTGAAAGATTATGACATAAGTGTGCATTATCATTCTGCTAAGGCTAATATTGTGGTTGATGCTTTGAGTAGGCTGTCTATGGATAACCTAGCTCATGTTGAGAATGGGGCCAAAAAGGTGGCTAGAGAGGTTCATTGGTTGGCTAGATTGGGAGTTAGGTTAGAAGCAGTTGATAATGGTGGTATTGTAGTTGTTGATGGTTCAAAATCTTCCTTGGTTGATGAGGTAAAAGTGAAGCAAGATCTTTACCCCTCCTTATTAGAATTGAAGACTTGGTGAGAAGAGCAAGGTATAGGTTTCCTCCTAAGAGGGAGATGGTTCCATTTTACGTATCAAGGTAGGTTGTGTGTGCCTTGTGTTGATGACTTGAGAGAGAATATTCTTGATGAGGCTCATAATTCTTCCTATTCTATTCACCCCAGTTCTTACAAGATGTATAGAGAGTTGAGAGATATGTTTAGGTGGAAAGGTATGAAGAAATACATTGACAAATTTGTATCCGGTTGTCATAGTTGCCATCAAGTCAAAGCCAACAAGCAAAGGCTGGGTAGCCTAACCCAAGACATAGAGATTCCTACTTCGAAGTAGGAGAAAAATTAACATGGATTTTGTGATTGGATTGCCTAAGACTAGAAAGGGTTTTGATTCTATTTGAGTCATGGTTGATAAGATGACAAAGTCGGCTCATTTCCTACCAGTTAAGTCTACTGATGGAGCTAAAGATCATGCTAAGTTTTACATTCATGAGTTGGTTAGATTGTTTGGGGTTCCCTTATCTATCATATTATACCGTGGTGCTTAATTCACTTCTCACTTTTGGAGGTCCTTCCAAGAGGTCTTGGTACCAAGTAAAGCTTAGTACAGCCTTCCACCCTCAAACGGATGGACAAGCCTAAAGAACTATCCAAACTCTTGAGGACATGCTTAAGGATTGAGTATTGGAGTTTAAGCATTGGTATGGCTACTTTTGAAGTTATTTATGGGATACATTGTAGATCCCCAGTTTAATGGTTTAAGGTGGGGGAGATGGCCTTGTTAGGCCCGAATTTGGTTATAGAGACCATGGAGAAGGTGAGGCTAATTAGGGAAAGATTGAAAACCATCGAAAGTCAGCTAAAGTCCTATGTCGATTTGAGGAAGAGGGATCTTGAATTTAAAGCTGGTGATTGGGTTTATTTGAAGGTTTCACCCATGAAGGGTGTGGTTTGGTTTGGTAAAAAGGGTAAATTGAGTCCAAGATTCGTGTGCCCTTACAAAGTATTGAGGAGGATTGGCAAGGTGGCCTACTAGTTGGGGTGGCCTAGTGATATGGACTTGGTTCATCCGGTCTTTCATGTATCTTTATTGAGGAAATGTGTGGATGTTCTGAACGTTATTGTACCTCATTGTGGGGGTTGTTTAAGATAATTTGACTTATGAGGAGGTTCCGGTATAAATCTTGGATAGGCAAGTAAAAAGGTTCAGAAACAAAGAGGTAGCTTCCATCAAGGTTCTTTGGAGAAACCAACAAGCTGAAAGGGCCACATGGGAAGCTGAGGTGGACATGCAAAAGCGATATCCATATCTATTCCACTCTTCTAAAGCCTTAGGTACTAATTTATGTTTCCCTATGTCATTTGAAATCTTAAGTTTCGGCCCTTATGTCATTGTATGCATTCATATTTTTATTGACAAGTTATGGTGATCTTTGATGTTAATGTTGAGACTTTTTGAAAATCATTTTTAAGTGCATTTGTTACATCTATGTTGGGACTAAACTCTTCATGATTACTTTCCTTGTGTGTGCTTCTTTGACATTCGGGGATGAATGTTCCCAAGGGGGAGATATTGTGACACCCTGTAACTCCATGCTCTTATATATCCATGTTTCAAGCCTTCTTCATGTAGGTAAGGAGTGTATTAGGGTCATGGGAGACTTCTAGCACTTAGACAAGCTCAAGGCTTCCCTACGAGTGGAATTTTGGGTGTTATTTCATGCAAGGGTTAGCTTTAAATGAGCATAACCTTTAGCAAACTTAGAACTGGATTGCCCACGATCATGTAGAATGAATGCCCTTTAAGTTAGCTTTCCAAGGAACTTGGTTTTACCTTATTCTGAGGTCAGATTAAGAATTTATGACAATTTTTGTGAAACCCTCTCATGCAGTGAAACCACACGGGCTCTTAGACGGACAGTGAGGTTTTAGACGGGGTGTTTGGGCAGCCTTGAGCTAGAAAGGGCCATTTTCGGCCTAAGGCATGGCGCACGGAAAATGGTACGGGCCATGATGGTTTTCCACTGATTGTGTGTTGATCGTGGAGTGTGTGCAAGTGAGGAACATAAGCATGGGAGGGAGTTTTTGACTAAGTGTGGTGCCACTGGCACTTTTGATAGACCGTGGCAGGTCAAATGGCTCGTGAGCCTTTGGCGTGAGGTGGGAAACTTTTTTTTCTCTTAAAGTAGTTCAATAGACCACTATACGAACTGTGTAACACCACAGAGCCCGTGAATGTGGCCATTCAAAGTGATGACGATGGTAATTTTTTCTAAGTGTTCCCAACTTCCAATTTTTGACCAAGTCACATCTTACGGGAACTCTAAACGACCCCTAAAGTGCCACATCACCCATGAAGTTTTCAGTGAGGCATCACTTTCCCAATTTTTCCATTCATTCATTAATGGCATTTTCGTGAATTTAATCTACTCTAATGACCTTTTTAGACTTTCAATGCTATCTTAACCTCCCCAAAAGACCTAAACCCTATTCTAAAGGATCTACGTCATTGCTCTCAACCTAAATAAGCTCTCAAATTCTCTTAAGAGCCTCCGTCTAAAAGCCAAAAAATTAAAGGAAACTCAAGAGCAAGCTTTGGATTCTAAGACCACTTCAAAACTCCAAGTCTTTCATAACTCTATTTCAATAAACTGAAAGTCTACGATATGTGGGTTTCATTCATAGGTACATTTGACCCATGAAGCCCAATCTTCTATAAAATTGCATGCTCCCAACTAGTGTTGCTTATGGGTATTATTCATTAGCTATTATGATAATATACTATATTGGGGTTTCATGAAAGTTTGATGGAAAATACATGATTACTCATTTTTAAGTCTATACCATGAGATAATTTACCTATTATGATTATGCATGTTTTAATCTATAGAACTTTGATTTCTGTTAATATATGATGGGGGTTTTCAATGTACTTCACATGACGGTTTACTAAGTATTGGTGGGTTGATTTACATTAGGATTTCTCATATGATTCCACTGTAGAATTGCATGGTTTTATACTAGCATTACACGCCCACAAAGTGTTTCATAAAAAGTTCAGTTAATGTATCTTGAGTTGTTGAAGGTCTAATGCTTGACATATGAGTTAAGTGACTTTATGATAATGAAAGGATGATATATACGTGTTGATTTAATGGAAAGAATCTATAGTGTTGTAAGTTTACCAAAGCCAATTAAGTGGTGATGCATCAATCACCACAGATGGGGGTGATATTCCACCAACTAATTAAGGGGTTGATACCTCAATCACTTCTGGGAAAGGGTGGTCATGTCCATTAACCAATTCAGGGGTTGATACCACAATCGCCTCGGATGGGGGTGGTAAGCATCAACCAATTGAGGGGTTGATACCTCAATCACTTCCGATGGAGCGTGGTCATGTCCATCAACTAATTGAGGGGTTGATTTCTCAATCACTTCTAAGGGGTGGTCTACCTTAGATTCCAAGTACTAAGTTTATTTGGTCTATGTTGATGGTCTCTTCTTTCATATGTAATATGTTCTATATAAGCATGTTTTACTTCAAGCATCATTCACACGTGACATATTATTATTGTGTTATCCATTCCTTATGATATTGCATTTTGATTATATTGCCTATCTCTTATTGCATTGTATCATACAAACTTAGTACATTCAAACATACTAACGCATACTCTTTGTATATATGATGCTATCATGTAGGAACTGGAGCTCCACTATCCTCATCCTCCCCATGGCTAGTACTGTCTTCTCAAAGCATGTTTGATCATTCCTTAACTCCGGGGACAATTTGTTTTGTTCTTATGTTATGTAAAGACTATTTTTATCTATTGTATGATTTTGACTATGAGGTTGAGCCCGGATGCTTGTCTTGGCCCCTGCTAAGTTCTATGTTTAGAGCTTTTGTTGGACAAGTTATGTTATGATGCTATCTTGATTCTCTTGGGATCTTTGATGTTTCTATGAAATGAAGGATTTTCCTTAGTCCCTTTGCCCTTATTCTACACTTTCATTATTGTTTAAATGTTTTCGCGACCAATGTTGTGTAATGACATGTTATGAGGCTTTCTTGGGGTCCCTTCAGATTCCCTATAAGTCGTGTCACATCTAGGCCCTAGGTTTAGGTCATGACACTATGGCCCCAAAAGGAAATCACTCAAAGATTGAGGCCATTAGGGGAAAGCTTAGGGATGAGCCCACAGATGACGAGCCTTCAAACACTGAGTAGACCCCTAAGATAAGTGGGTCACTGAAGATATTTGATCCCAACTTGACCCAGAGGCACCTTGACCACAAACAAGATCTACTGCCAAAGCTGGGCAGCCTCATGATCAGGTTGATAGTCTTTCCCTGTTTGAAAGGAAGGTAGTGACGAGAGTGGGAGCAGTATGCCCCAAATGACTCCTTCTAGAGAGGAGCCGAGTTCTGTGGAGGGCTTAGAGGACAGAGGAGATGTCAAGTCCTCCATTGCACATCTTCTTCATTAGCGTCGAATGCCCATGCTAACTGGTGGTGCACCAAGGGTATGGATAAGACACATGAAGAGAGCATGCAGCCAAAGGAGCGAGACAAGCCTAATTGTTCTATATATGAGGAGCCTCTAGTGATATATGATGGATTGAGTCATGCCCTAGGTCTGCAGGACATGATGATACGATATGTGTTGATATGGCTGACAAAGTCACTTGGATGATACTCCCCGATTTTGGTGAGGGAGTTCTATGCATCATACGCAACCATCATTCAGCATAGTCTTCCCAAAGCGAAGAAACCTCTCACACAGCTGAGGTTGACAGTGATATGAGTAAGAAGTCGGCAGGTATATTTTCTGAGAAGACGATCTACCATATACTTTTTTGTCCAAAGTACGGTGCCCCTAGGTCCCCAGTGGAGTTTAATCACAGGTTGGGGCAAGCAAAGAACTCATTGGTTATAAAGGATCTAGTACAACAAACCTCAATTTTGAGAGGGTGCCCGATTATATAGCAAAGCAGGGTCTGGAGCCTGCTTAGGTCACCACCCACACTAAGCCTATAGTAAAAGCTTCCTCAGCTTTCCCGCTAAGTTTTAGTGGGCCATTGTTAGATCACAGATCCAGTTAACTTTAGTAGATAATACACTTATGTCGGAGTGTACGGTATTGGTTCCCAGCATCTTGGTTGGCTATAACATTGATTAGGCTCGACTCATAGCAAAGCAAATACATAAGTCAGCATTAAACAGGGTCTCCTCCATCCCATTCTCTTTTTTAATGTACAGACTCTATATAGAGTCTCGATAGAGATTTTACATTAGTTGGACTAGTTAGTGGAGGCCTAGCATACTTTGGAGCTCAGCTCGATAAAGGCTGATGAGAACTCGGTGACACTCCGACGAGCACAACCTCCTCCTCTGCCAGAGATGTTTGCCCTGGTACCACAGGCTGAGGGTTCTGAGACTGTCGCCACTACTATAGTTGCTACTATTGAGGAAAGACCCCGCATCCTAAGGCAGTCTTTGAGAGGGGTCCCACTATAGTTGCTTCCTCACCAGAGGCCACTACATCACATACTCCTACACTGAGCATGGTCTATGTGTCCGTTGCTTCTATTTGGGCCATGGCACGAACATTATCACATGCTAAGTCACAATTAACTCAGCTCATTCATCAGATTATGCTATGGTCCGACAAGCTATTGTAAAGTCATAGGATCAGAGCTAAGCATTCACTATTTCTACTATTTAGGATTGTGTTTCTACAATTGATGCCCATATTGATGCCTTTGAGGAGCGGGCTCAGAAGAGATTGGCCAAGCCCTAAACTTCATATTTGTCAGCCTTGCACAGCATCACTTACGACACCAGTTACATTGCAAGAGGAGACATCTTTGGTTCTGGTGCTTAATTTGTTTGCTCCTAACGAGCCTATCGATTCTTTCCTCGGGAAGAGACCTTGTACGAATGAGGATCCAGAGGCCAGACATGTACGTGTGAGGGGTTAAAGGAGAGGGATCTCCAGCGTGCCTTGAGAGAGTCGAGGCATGAAGTAGAGATCAGATGAGCTCGAGAAAAGGATCAGTTGAGGGGTATTGGGCCCTCTGGACAGAGAACTATAGCTAAGGAAACTAACCCGTAAGTGGGGGATGGCCAAACTCAGTCAAGACTGACTCTTCGGTGCACAGTAATGTTTTTGACCCCTTATATTCTGTTTTTGCTTGCTTTTCTGAATTAGGAACAATGCATATCTTTTTCGATGGGATGTGGGGAGTTATGGTCCTCAGTGAAGTCTGAGTAGCTTATCGTCCATAACTACCCCAATTTTTTATCCCAAGGTTTTCTTGCCTATGTTTTTTTTCCTCGTGGATATTTAATTTCTGTTAAATCGGCATGTTTAGGATGTTTAGATAATATTTGTAGCATATAGTACTAACACTCATGCCATATAGCATATTTTTATGTTCTGTTTTAAAAAATGGTACCCACTAAAAATATTTTGAATATTAGTTAGATGGCAACCGTGCATGTTTAGGTGTATGGCAAAATCTATTATGATAAAGTGAGGGTAATTTGAGATACAAAACATGATCAGTTTCTTGTTGATAATGTGTGCAATGCCATGTGAGTGTGAGCTTATTTTTCTAGATTCATGTATTTTGTGCTAATTCAGAACTTACGCTGGTACTCTAAGTTATATTGTAGATTAAATCGATTAGGAAAGGATCTTAGGCCTTTGTTCTTTAATTAGTCCACTTTAGCCTAAAATGACCAACAAAAGTATGTTTTATCCCTTGTTCCAAATATTTGAGCTTTATATATACCAATTCTTTTACAACACCTAATTACCTTAGCCTTTTCTAGTGAGAAACCTTGAAAGTGGCCTTGGTCTTTCCTTGAGCATTGTGAACCTTGACTGTGACAAAAGGCCAAAGTTTAGGGTGGCTACCAAAAGTGGCCCTGGTTCGGAGGAGAGATATTATATACTTCAATACATGATATAAGCCTAAGTTGAGGGTGGCTGGTGCAAGGGAAAAGTACACAAATAAGGTGGTGAGTTGGGAATGAGGAGAAAAAGAAGAAAAATCATGTACTGGGTGCAAGAAAAAGAAAAATTTCCTTAGATATGAGCTAAAAAAACAAAATGAAGTGTAAAAACAAGACAAAAGTTAAAAAAAAATAATAAGAAAACACTCGAAAAAGCTTGAACGAGAAAAAAGGGAGAATAAGATGAAAATAGTAGAGTTGGTGGGGCAGAAGTGATAAAAAACGCAGTTTCAAGGAGGGCCTTCAGTTACTATTTTTCCAAAATACCATACCAAAGCCCCCTAAGCCTACGTTACAAGCCAGAAAGTCCTGAAGTGATCCTTGCCCAATTAATTGAAGGTCTGAGTAATCAATATAGGGGGAAGCCTATGGTGTTAGTCATCATGCACAAATATCTTTTGTGAGGATGAGTATTTTTGCACAGTGCCAAAGCTAAATATGAAAGCATCGTCAATGTCAAAAATGAGACTTCTTTTTGTGAAGGCACTTGCATCGCATTATTAGTATTTGACTTATTCAGTGACTGTGGACTATTGATATTCTCTTTCTTGTCATAGTAGTGTTGCCACATGCACCGGTGTGCTTTGGTTTTCTATATATCTATTTGATATTTTCTTGGAAAGCTGGTGTGGGTACCTGAGTTTGAATTGTGATGTATGTCATTGAGTTGAGGTCTGTGTTTTACTGTATTGTCTATATAGATTGAGTCATCGCTTGAGTACAAGTAACAATTTTAAGTTGAGGGTGTTGATATACTGTCAAAATACAACACTTTTGATGCCTAAAACTTAGGATTTTGTGTGTTCCCAATGCGATATTTATGGATTTTATGTGTTGTTGTGTTTAGTTTTGTAGGAAAGTAGGTTGACATGACTTTGGGGAAAAAGTGCAAGAGTTTTCTGGCTTTTTGTGATTTATGAGACCTGCTACGAGTCTTAGAGCAGTCTACAAGTCATAAAAGTAGTTTCCTGACAAATTCCAGTGAGGGTTAAGATCTGAAGTTCAAATCCACGAGACCTCGATACGAGTTCTAGAGCATTCTACGAGTCGTGTAGGTAGGTTTCGTGAAGATTTCTAGAGAGGGATGATTTGAAGCAGTTGAAGCCAAAAGTCTAAAATACAAGACATAAATTAGTTTACAAGTCATGAAGATGGTTCAAGATCCCAAGAGATGATTATGAGACCTCGGTTACGACTCGTAGAAGCCCGTACGAGTCGTAAATGCCTTTCATAATCGATCCTTTTTTCTATTTTATTGAGGATTTAATTGTAATTACTATAAATAGTAATTCTAGGCCATTTTTCAGAGAGAGCCGTCAGTTTCATTGTAATTAGGCTTAGAATACAATACTTAGAGAGAAAATTGACAAAAGACGTTTGTGAATTAATTTGATCTTCAAATCTTGTGATACTAAATCAATTTTGGATTTGTTTGATTCTCAATTCAATTGGATAAATGTTTAATTATGTTTTCTCAATTCATAATTCTTCATTTTCCCATTGCATGAGTAGCTAAATCTACAACATGAGGTTGTGGGAACTATGAAGAACTAACAAAATAAACCCAGGTAATTTGTAATTCTTCGAATGCGTATTTGCTTGTATTAATCAGTTCTCTTCATTTTGCATGTTTCTAGTGGTGGCCAACATTAGAACTTGCCTAGTGTTACTTTCCCAATCAAAATAGTAATGAATAGGAAAAGAGATTGATTAATAAGATTCAATGATATGTTCACATCTAATCAATCGAACTAGACCAAGGAGAGGTTGACTGGAATTATAGGTAATGGTTAGTATTGCACATATGGAGATGGGCCAAGTAATATAGTAAAATTCACCTCTCACCTTTGACAAAATGGCTTGGTGAACTTAAATTACTGTCCTGCATGCTATACTCTAGTCAAGAATTGGGTTATTCGGTGTTATTGAGTTGATTAATATGGGGAACACAATACCTAAGTTTCTCTCTATTATTGATTATTGTCCACTATAGTTAGTATAGTTTATTTTCTTATTGATTACTTCAAATCCCACCCCTCCTTTGGGGAATTGAGTTGCTTAATTTCTTGAATTGCTTGTTTGTGAATTCTCATGAGTGCCTACATTCCCTGTAAGTTCCAACCTAACCTTGGTTAGGTTTAATATTTGACAATGACTTTTTATCCTCCAAAAGAGAGGTGTAAGTTGGGTGTGACCAGTTGTTGTTCATAATAGTCCACTTAGCCTAAATAATCAATGAAATATATGAAATATCCCTTAATCTGAATGAGTGAGCCTTACATGTACATTTTCTTTTTAAAAACCTAAGCGGTCTAGCCTTATTAGTTGTAAACTTTTGAAATTGGCCCTGGTCCTTTCTTGAACATTGTGCAGCTTGAGTGAAGTAAAAAGCCTTAGTTAAGGCTAGCTACCAAAAGTGGCCCTAGTTCTTAGGTTGGATATTGTACAACTCAACTCACACCAAAAGCATAAGTTGAGAGTGGCTAGTGTAAGGGTAAAACACAATATGAGGGGGAAAAGTTAATGATACATGAAAAAGGAGAAAAAATGTGTACTAGGTGCAAGAAAAATGATCAATGCCTTAGCTATGAATTAAAAAGATAATGAAGTGTAAATATAAGGCAAAAGGTTGACAAATGAAAATAAAGCACCCAGAAAAGCTTCAAATAAGAGAAACGGAAAATGGAATGAAAATTAACAATGGTGGAAAGGAAAAAGTATAGAAAAATGTCGTGTCAAGGAGGGACTTGAGTCACTATGTTCCCAAAACACCATACCTAGGCCCTCTGAGCCTAAGTTACAAACCGGTAAAGTCCTAGAGTGATCCTTGTCCAAGTAGTCAAAGATCATAGTCATGAGTATAGGGGCAAGCATATAGTATTGAGCATGATATATGAATGTCTGTTGTGAGAGCGAGTGATTTTGTATAGTCCCAAGATTATACATTAAAATATCATTGTCAGTAAGATATGAGACTTCTTTCTATGAAGGCACATGCATTGCATTGTTTACATTACACTAATTCAGAGACTATGGCTTGTTGATGGTTACCTTGCTTGTCTTGTATTGTTGCATGCATTGATCTGTGTTGGTTTACTAGATAACTATCTGATGTGTTTTGAAAGTAGTGTCGGTATTTGTGTTACGTCTGATGTGATGTATGTCATTAGATTGAGGTCTGTATATTATTGTGTTAATTATCTAGATTGAGAGCAACCATTTTAACTTGAGGGTGTTGATGTGTTGTAAAAAGATAACACTTTTCATGCTTAAAAACTTAGAATGTTTTGTGTTCTCGATGCGATGTTAGTAGGTTTGATGTGTTTTTATGTTTGTTTTGTAGGATTTTAGGGTTGGTACTATTTTTGGGCAAAATATGCAGAAATTGTTGCAGTTGAGGTTCCAAGAGACCCTTTATGGGCCATAAAGTGTTCTACGAGTCATAAAGGGGGTTTCATGTGCAATTCTAGCGAATGGTGTGTTTTTGAAGTTGAGTCTATGAACATGCAAAAGAGTGGTATAAGACTTCATGAGTCCTAGACTTTATATCATACCATGAGGATCAGAAGGTGGGGACTTGCTAAAATTTCATCACATGAAACCCCCTACGGGTCATAGAGGGATGTCATATAAGACAGTTCCAGAATTGAAGCAACAGTTCATGAAAGCTCAATCACAAGCCGTAAACTGTTATATGGCCCGTAGAGTACCTCGTAGAGCCTGCCAACATAGTTGTCCTAATTCATTTTGATTTTGTATTTTAACAATATAAATAGGATTTTTATGTTATTTTTCAAAGAGAACGAAGAGGGAATATTAGAGGAATATTATAGAGTTTGAGAAAAACTTGTAAAACTTTATTTCATCTTTTATTTTATGTCTTGTGATTCTCATTGAAGAGTTTAGATTTCTTCCACTTAATTCGCTTGTATAAGTGCTCAATTATGACTATTAATATTCATAAGTCTTACATTTATACTGATCATGAGTAGCTAAATCCATAATTAGGATTGTGGGAACCATGAAGAACTAACAAGGTCAAATCAGATAATTTGTAATTCTTGAAAAGTATGCATGAATGTATTAATTAATTTTCTTAGTATTGAATGATTTCTTATGGTGACCAACATTATAACCCGCCTAGTTTACTAACTGGATTAATGTAGTAGTGAATCGGAAAAAAACTAATTAACAGGATTCGATCAATTTTTTTGTCTAATCAACAAAACTAGCCCAAGGGGATATTGTACTGGAACAATAGGTAAGAGTTAGTAATATCACACTGCAGGGATAGACTAAATCATGTAGTGAAATTTGCCTCTTGCCTGGGCCAAAGAATTTAGTGAACTTAACTTACCATTCTGCATGCTACACACTAGAAAAGAATTTGATTATCTGGTCATACTAAGCTAGGGAATCATGGGGAACCCAATACCCTAGTTCCTGTTCATACTAGTTTAACACTTGTCTTAGCTTAGAATTACTTTTAACAGTTATTATTAAACCTTTTTTGGGAAAATAAATAGGTTAATCAATATGAATTGCAATTGAATTCTTCTAAGTCTATCATATCCTCTATTGGTTCGACCCGAACCTTGGTTAGGTTATATATCTTGACAACGACCCCTTTAGCCTAAGAATAAAAGGAGTAGCCTGGACGACATTAATCTTCAGTACAAAAGCTTTCCAGATTAACAATAGGCTCCTTGGGCATCATCCTATCATGAGGGGGATATATTTGACTTTTTCAACTTCTCTTTCTCTCCGCCCTCCTGACCAATCTTGCAACTCTCTTTCTATTATGCCCCACAAGTTGTAAGATCAGATCACAGCTAGAAATTTCATTTTAGGAAGAAATTTTGCAAGTATTCGAGCTTCATAAGGATGAAACACGGTTGGACATGGTCTTTCCAAGTTACTTTTAATTAGGGCTAGTCCTTTAACCTCCCAAATAAGTTTTAAGCTTTTCATGTGACCTTATATCACTCCACAATATTTGGCCTCGTATCTATTTGCTGAAAACGCTTTTTGGATCCTCCTTTCAAGCTCTAGCTGAAGGATATCCATGGAACCTTAATGCCCATGCTAAAATTATTTTCGAGCCTTCAATACAAGCTTGTATATGTAGTTTATGGTCATTATATAGCTCTTCCATCAAGCCAAGTCTAAAGGAATCTCATTGGCTAAGTTTTTCTTATTAACTGATTCAAGGGTAAACTTTAAATGGTCATATCTCCTTGCACAAAAATAATTGGGTGGCCTGTAACAAAGCAAATGTAATCTCTTTAAATTAACTTTCTACTGTATCTGATTTCACCTAATTCTGTGTTTGGATCAAGAAGTTATGTCCGTTTTCATAGAACTCATCCATGTAGGGGTCTATCTGAATATTTCAATCTGTGTCATTAATGATCCTTAAGTAATTTTGGGTTATTCTAAGGGTCGTTTATGACCTTTTCACCAATCCTAGACCTCTAAATCAGCTTATACTTTTTCATTACAATTCATCCTCATTAGAAAACACTCATACTCTAGAATTCAATTCCTAAGGTTCTCTCTTCAAGTCTAGTGTTGGGGATTCAATGAATACAAGAGGGCTTCAACCTAAGTCAAATCCATCTTGATTCTTCTAATTTTAGCAAGGTATGTGGGATTGATTCATGTTTTCCTTCCAATCATGAGGACCCAAAACTCCTATTTTTAACTTCATGAATTCTAAGTCTATTTTGCGAATGGGTCTTTTAAATTAGTTCTAAATTGTTGAAATTGAGCTATGGGTTGAAGTTACTTATTGATTTTATGATGATTTTGATCTGATTATTAAGATTTACATAGGTTTTATGAAGAATTAAATATGCATGTCCCTTTAATTTATGAATCTATGCATGGGTAATTCAACTATGCTTTAATTATTTATTTCTTTATGGATTTACTATGATTTTATTTGTTATATTATTTTAATTATGAATTCCTAAAACTCATGGTAATTCTTCATTCCTCATGGCATATGCATTCATGAGCGTTGATTTTCATGAAGTTTATGAAATGGGTTAAGAGCCAATTATGTCGATAAATGTGATTTTCATGAAAGTATGGTTATGACATGAAAACTGATCACATAATGTCTATGATATGGCTCTTTGAGCAATTATGGATGTGTCTACACCACTATATAAAAGTATAAATGAGTTGTTCTTATGCATGAAAGTATGAAATGCGGTACGATTTGGCCTTTGAGCCCAAACTTGTATGATTATGATATGATTTGCTTTTTAGCCCAAGTACGCATGATTTGAACTATGTTTTTGGCATTTAAGCCTATGCATGCATAATTATGATTTTAAAAGACTTATACTCCTATTTTGAGCATGTATCTGTATATGTATTCCTATAGAATAATGACTTAGCACCATGAGAACCTTGAGATTGAGGCTCATCCCCTTAGTTGCAACATGACTTGTTAGAGGTGAATCTCATTGTCTCATAATTATGTGCCATCGTAGGTCAAAGGATCACCCATTAGATGAGGTTGAATACTTAGATAGGTCACCCACTGATATGTTGTCAAAATACAACACATTTGATGCCTATATGTTCCCAATGCGACATTTGTGGTTTTTATATGTTTTTGTGTTTGTTTTTAGCAGGAAAGTAGGTTGGCATGATTTTTAGAGAAAATTGCAGTCTTTTCAGGTTTTGGGAAGGCTTATGAGATCCTTTACGAGTCATAGAGTGATCTACGAGTCATAGAGTGGGTTTCATAGAGATTTCCAGTGATAAATGAAAGTCTGAAGTTCAGCTATATGAGACCCATATACGGGTCATAGATCACTCTACAAGCCGTATAGAGGGGTTTTGTGAAGATTTCCGTAGAAGGAGCAGATAATGATGATGAAGTCTACGAGAAGCGATGACAAGTTATAGATTAGACTACAACTCGTAAAGTGGATCCATAGTAGTGAAGTTCAAGATTCAAGAAGCTGAACATGAGACCTCGATTACTACTCGTAACACTATTATGAGTCACAACTGCGTGTCGTAGGACACGCCGATAAGTTTTTCTATTTCTTTTTTCGGACTTGTTTGTAAATATTATAAATAGTATAATTAGGTTATTTTTAGTGAGAAGTACAACAGGATAAAATAAAGAACATCATTAGAGCACGTTTCCGATTTTATACTTGGAGACTAAATATTAGAGAGGAGAATACACTTGTAGATTTACTGTACCTTGTTTCCTGTGATTCTCAATACAAATTGGGTTTGTTTGTTTTCAATCTACTTGGGTAAGATATTCATTATGTTTTCTCAATTCATAGTTTCTTTATCTACCCATATCATGAGTAGCTAAACCCGCAACTTGGGGTTGTGGGAACCTTGAAGATCTAATAAAAAAGACAGGGATAATTTGCATTTCTTGGAATGGGTATTTACATATATTAATCAATTCTCTTCATATTGCATGTTTTCTAGTTATGGCCAACATTAGAACTTGTCTAGTGTTACCTTCCCGATCCAGGTGGTAATGAATATAAAAAGAGATTGGTTAACAGGATTTGATGATGTGTTCTATTCTAATCAACTGAACCATACCAAGGGGATGTTGATTGATACTATAGGTAATAGTTAGTATTGCACACTATGGAGATGGGTCAGGTCACATAGTGAAATTTGCCTCTAACATTTGACCAAAGGCCTTGGTGAACTTAAGTTACCATCCTACATGTTGAACTCTAGTTGAGAATTGGGTTATCTGGGGATATTAAGTTAGTGAATCATGGGAAACACAATTTCCCAAGTTGATCTCCATTATTGATTGTCTCTTATTTTAATTAGCTTAGTTTAATTTCTTATCAATTGTTACAACCCCTCTTTTTGGGAATTGAGTTAGTTAATACATGAATAGTTTATTGTTGAATAGATTTGGAAAGTCTTTGTACTCTCTGTTGGATTCGACCCTAACCTTGCTTAGGTTTTATATTTGACAACGACAGCTTCATCCTCCGTAAAAGAGGAGTAACTTGGGCATGATCAAAGATTATGGCATCATTGTTGGGGAATACGGCGAAACTTTGATTGAATTCACTAGTAATTGGAATTCAAGTATAAATTTCTTAGTTCCCTTTTATTTTACTTTTGTTTTTATTTTTTTTTACTTCTTTACAGGGTATACAAGGTATTGTATGCCTAACACAAGGAGTCAATGCAATCTCTTAGCTCAAATTGATTTAGAGATGCAATGAATTATAAGAAGAATAGCTCAAGTAAATGGCAATATTGCAGTTAATGAAGCTTTGAATCGGCATGTTGATGTTGATGAGAGGGATGTAATCCCATCTCCTTTGGAGAATATTCCACATCCTAGGGATTTCAATGACAACGCTTATCAGTGGAATCAATTTAGATTAAACCCTATGGCTATGGATGTTACAGGGGATATTGTGTCGCCACCACTTCTGGCCGACACATAGTTCACTATTTTTAGTGGGTTACTCCAAATACTCAAAAATCATGGGTTATTTGCTAGTCTGCTATTAGAGAATCCACATAGCCATTTGTATAATGTTCCATTTGTGTGCAAGAGTGTACCGGGGACACAAAATCTATTTATGGATGTTGTGGGGCTTCATGTCTTCCTATTGTCTCTTATGGGCGGTGTTGCGATATGGCTATCTGAGCTCCCATAAAGATCGATCACCAGTTAGGTAGATTTGCAGAAGGTCTTTTTTGAAAGGTACTTCACAAGGTCAAAGAAGCTCAATTTAAAAGATCAAATCAACAATTTTAAGCAACTTCCGAGTGATTCGATTAGTACTACGTGGGAGAGGTTTACTAAGTGTTTGAGAAGCATCCCTGAATACAAGATCATAGATAATGCTTTAGTGGAGATCCTTTATCGTGCTCTAGATGAGAATACCCAAGTTTGTGATGATACTATAATGGAGGGGCATGTTTTTAGATCAACCTTTTGCAAGAATTGCTAAGCGGATGGAACAAGTGGTCAAAACTAATCGTGCACGGGGGCAACAAGAGAGAGCTTTTATGGGGAGTTCATGTGCTGTTAATGTTGGTCAAGAGCAAGACAAAACTAATGAGGAGATTATGCAACAACTTGCTCAACTCCACACAAGCATGGATGTGGTGATTAAGCAAAATTAGGAAAGAGTTAATGCGGTAGTCCACTAACCTCCATGTGCACCTATGTACGATGAGCCTTATTATGATGAGGATGCTTGTTTTATGAATGATCAAGAGGTGGGTTTCTGGACCAATGCCCAAGGGTCCAATCTAGACTATTGGCGCTAAGGTCAAGGAAACCAAGGTTGAAACTACAATAGAAAAGGAGCTTACAGAGATAACCAAGGTGGCTATTATGAGAGGAATAGGGGTCCTGAAGCTGACTTGGGCAAAAGAGATGGTTTTAGGAATGTTCCATATGTGCTACCATGTAACCGAGATGCCGATACAAGTAATTCTGAAATTGAATAGATGTTTTACCATTTGTTTAAGAAGACCGAAACTTAAGATGAAATTCTAAGGGGAATGAAGTCTGATATTTCAAGAACTAATCAAAAGATAAAGTCTCATTTGGTCGCCATTAAACAGGTTCAGAAATAATCTGTTCAAGTGTCTACTCAATTGAATCAACATCAAAAGGGTATATTGCATAGCAACACAGTTCAAAATCCAAAGAATGAAGAGTAATGTATGGCGGTTACAACTAGAGATGGCAAATGTATCATTGATCCTCCTATGTCAATTGAGAGGATGTTCGAGAGAAGATAGTAGTAGACAAGGGTTCTGTTGAAGGAGAAGATTGTGTCAAGGATGGGGTAGGTTAAGTAGTTGAAGAGCCAAAGAAGTATAAGACCGTTCCAAAGCCTCCTCCTCCTTTCCCTCAAAGACCCAAAAATAGGGCAGAAGAAGGCAAGTTCAAACACTTTCTCTCAATACTTAAGCAAATATCCATAAATATCCCTCTAATTTGAAGCTTTAGGGAAATATCGAGTTATGCAAATTATATGAAAGACTTGGTTACTAAGAAATAGACTATGAGTCAAGAGATTTCTAAAGAACTCCAACATTGTAGTGTTATTACTACTAAGTTATTGGCTCAAAAGCGTGTAGACCCAAATGCTTTCATTATACCTTGCACCACAGGAGATGTAGAATTTACAAGAGCACTTTGTGATTTGGGTGCTAATATCGATTTGATGCCTCTTGTGGATTGCAAAAAGCTTGGTTTAGGTACCCCAACTCCAATTAAGATGCGGTTGTTAATGGCAGATAGAACAATCAAGAAATCAGAAGGGATACTTTATGATATGTTTGTGAAAGTAGACAAATTCATATTCCCTGCGAATGTTGTATTTCTTGATTGAAGTTGATTTTGAGCCACGGAGCCAACTCTAGTGGATATAGACTCCGCTCAACTCAAATTTAAGTTGAATGATGAAGAAGTGATTTTTGATATCCATCAAACAATAAGGCATCCTATTGAGTTGAACAGTGAGGTTTAGGAAATTAAGGAAGTATAATTAGTCAAGATGTCTATGTTGTGCTGTGACAAATAAAGCAGGTGCTACTTCGGAGGCAACCCAAGGATCTTTGATGTTTTAGCTTGGTTTTAAGTTTATTTTCAATTTTTGGATTATTAGGTAGTTGTTTAACTATGTTTTGCTTGCTATTTTTGACATGAGTTTTGTTGCATATAGGGTACAAATGAATTTTGTGAAGAGTATACAGGTTAAAGAATAAACCAGCAGATTTTGCAGAGAATTGCATCTGGTGCAATCCTACGATCAGGCTTATGAGTCATCTTGCACTTTATGACTCATAATCCTATCTCGTAGAGAATTACAGTGAGCTGGATAAGTGTGCTCTCCACCCACAAGCCAACTTTACAACCCATAGATCAAGCTATGAGTCGTGAATGGGGTTCGTGGAATCCAAGTATGTTTTTGAATTTGTATAAGTATTGAGAGGTCTACAAGACCAGGACTTATGAGTCGTAGACCAACCTACAGCTCGTAATTGAAGTTTCATAGATCGTAATCCGATAAATTTTAACATTGATTTCGAAAGGTATAAAAGGGGGCTCAAAGTATTTTGACCCCACTTTTACCCTAATTTATAGAAAATTTCCCCAAATTTCTTCCGTTCCATTATTTCTGATATAGCCTTCGGTGGTACCATTTTTCGGTAAGAAATTACTGCTACTCCTAGGTTTTTGCATCATTCACTTTCTCTTTCTTCTCTAAATTCATCATTACCTATAGTAAATTCATTGATTTAGTTTTAATCTTGAAAATTTCATTGTTCCTAATGGTTGATGTGATGATGGTGATGAGTTTGTCTTTAAACTTGAATTTCTTTATGTATATGAATTGTGAATGAGAATACAGGAGTGCCTTTGATTAAATTGATTGCTTCTACTTGGAAGTACGTATCATAGACTTGTGACTGTTGATTGTATGCCCATGGAATCTTCTATCATTGTTTGAATGAGTGAGATGGCATAGTTTATGATTGTGAAATGGTATTTGATATCATTGGAGCATGCCTTAGTGTTAATCATCAAGGGAATTGTTGGAAACCTATGTTCTTCCATGTTTTTTTCATTTTTCTATTGTATGAAAGTGTATTAACCATGATTGGAGTATAGGTTATTATGTGCTTATCGTGTGTGTACATTTATGCTTTCTTCGATACTGGTAGATTTAGGATGAAAATATTTTTAGGGTCCATGTGATTAATTTGGATAGGTTAGTTGCCTGGAAGTTCTTGTTTACGAGGGTCTTTTACAACTCATAAATGAGTCTACGAGTCATAATTACCCCTCATGGGAAGTTCCACTGACTTGATTTTCTAAATATTCATTAGATGAGACCTTCTACGAGTATTAGATTATCTCGTAGACCCTTGCTTATTTTGAAAATTACTCCCTGGAAGTGTTTACAAAACCAATTTACAACTCATAAACCATGTTACGAGTTATACCTAGGTCTCGTATATTTTTCAATGTTCAATGTTATTTTTCACCTCTAGTTTACGGGACCATGTTAGGACTCATAATTCTAACTATGACTCATAGATGGCTTTCCTAATGCCCTTTTGCAACTAATCCAATTCAGTTTTTGTCTTCTATTTCTTGATTATTGGGGCTGATTATGGGTTGTTTATGTTTAGTTTTCAAATACTATGGCCCCAAAAGGCAAACATGCAGAGATTGAGGCTTTCCATAAACAACTCATCAATGAGCCTACACATGATGAACATGCAAATGATGAGCGGACCTAGTTGAGTGGCTCATTGGAGATCATTGATGCTCGTCTAGCTCCTGCAATTGGGATACCGCAAACTAGAGCAGCAGTTGCTAGAATTGCCCAGACTCAGGCTCAGGCCAATATTCTTTCCCAGCATAATGAGAAAGGCAGTGAGAGGACAGGGAGCAGCATGCCCCAAATGACTAGGTCCAGAGATGAGCAGAGTTCAGAAGAGGGCTCCCAGGATGAGAAGATGTCGAATCCTCAGTCGCACCATTATCATTTTTAGCACCAGATGCTAGTACTTACCGGTGGTGCAT
This sequence comes from Solanum ossicruentum, assembly GCA_025774065.1. Classification (NCBI taxonomy): domain Eukaryota; kingdom Viridiplantae; phylum Streptophyta; class Magnoliopsida; order Solanales; family Solanaceae; genus Solanum; species Solanum ossicruentum. The sequence continues at coordinate 48,084 of JAOTQR010082046.1, read as the reverse complement.
CGAGGGCATGGAGGCCATATTTCTGGAGGGCATGTAGCCCAAAGAGTGGGAAAAACCTACTCATTCAATGTATGAGGAGCCTCGGGTTATTGATTATGGATTGAGCCATTTCCCATGTATAAAGGACACGATGACATGATATTGACTCACGTGGTTGACGAAGAGGCTTGGACGCTATGCCTTGATTCTGGTATAGGAATTTTATGCAGCATATACAACCACAATTCTTTGAGATATTCCTAAGGGGAAGAAAACTCTCACACATCCAAGATTAACAGAGGTGCGAGTAAGAAGGCGACAAGTCGATATTTTAGAGAAGATGATCCATCGTGTACTTTTTTGGTCCCTAGTACTGAGCTCCGAGATTGACAATTGAGTTTGACTATAGAATGGGGCAGGATAGAACCACATTGATTTCAAAAGATTTGGTACAAAGGATAGGGTTATTGAGATGGGTGACTGGTCACGCTGCAGAGCAGTGTCCAAAGTCTGCATAGGTCACTACACATACGGAGCCTATTGTGAAGGCTTCACTTTCTTTCCCTGCCAAATTTTTGTGGGCGGTTGTTAGATCCCGCACTCAGTGTACTTTGGCGGATAATACTTTGACACCAGAGTAGGTAGTATTGGTTACCAGAATCTTAGTTGGCTACGACATTGATTGGACCTGACTTGTGGAGGTGCAGATTTATGAGTCAATACTCAAGAGGGCCACCTCCATCTCGTTTCTTGTTTTGGTCTACAAACTTTCCTTACATTCACGGGTGGAGATACTTCATCAGATGGATTAGTTAGTTGATGCCTAACATACCTAGAGGTCGGCCTAATAACGGCCGATGAGAACCCGGTGGCAATCCGGCAAGCACAACCACCACCACTGATGTTTACCCTGGAGCCACCTCCTGAGGATACGACGACTGACACTACTACTACTCTAACTGATACTACTGATTAGAGACCTCAGCAGCCTGAGGCAATTGATGTTGAGAGGGGTCTGACTATAGCTGCTTCTATTCCAGAGGACAGTACTTTGTAGACTTCTACACCTGGCATGGTTTATGTGTCTGCGATTTTGATTCAGACTATGGCATAGCATCTATCATGTACTGAGGACTAGTTGTCTCAACTTATTCAGTAGCGTAGGCCATTGGTCCAGTAGATTGTTGCGGACTCAGAGGAGCGGTGCAAGGCATTCACCATATCTACTGTTCAGGAGTATATTTCTACGGTGGATGCCCATATCAATGCCTTTGAGGACGGGGTGGAGAAAGGGTTAGCCGAGGCCCAGCCTTTAGATTTGTAATCCGTATATGAAGAGATTGTAAAGGTTAGGCCTGACATGATAGCTTCACTAGCGACACCAGTGATAGTTCCAGAGTCTGCACCAGTGGAGCTACTATTTGATTTATTATCCTCCATGGATCCTCTATAGACTGCCCTCGAGAAGTGTCCTTACACTGATGAGGACCCTATTGAGTAGAATGTACGTGCAAAGTGTCGTATGGATGATGTGGGTGATGAGGATGATGAGGAGGCAGAGAACAAGCCTGGGCTGGCTTTGAGGACATCGAGGCTAGAGGGGGAGATGAGGCTAGCCCAGGAGTATGATAGGGCGAGGGGTATTAGCCCCTCTAGATAGAGTTCGGCTGCTAAGCATACTACCCCACAGATGGGAGATGACCAGACGCAGCAGCCCAATAAAGGTGCTTAGGTGGCGAGGTATGTTTTTTGACCCCTACTATTATATTCTTGCTTGATTTGGTGCATTGAGGATTATGCATAACTTTTTCGATGGGGTGTGGTAAGTTATGGGGCCTTAGTGAAGTATGGGTTTCTTATGGTCCATAACTACTCCAAATTTTGATCTCGAGGTTTTCTTGCTTGTATTCTTTTTCCTCGTGGATATTTGATTTTCGTTGAACCGCCACATTCAGGATGTTTAGACAATATTTGTAGCATATAGTACTAATATCTCTGGCATATAACATGGTTTATGTTTTTTTTGGAAAAAATTGGTACCCACCAAAATTTTTTGATTAGTAGTTAAATGGGAACCATGCATGTTTGGGTGTTTGGCAATAGTAGTTTTGATAAATGGGCGTAATTTGAGACATGAAGCATGATCTCTGAGTTGCTTATTGATAATGTATGCAATGCCATGTAAATGTGATCTTATTTTGCTAAATTCATGCATTTTTATGTGAATTCAGAACTTGTCCTGTTACTATAAGTTAGATTGTATATTAAATAGATTAGGAAGGGATCTTAGACCTTTATTCTTTAAATTAGTCCCCTTTATCCTAAAATAACCAACCAAATGATGTTTTATCCCTTGTTCCAAATATTTGAGCCTTACATGAACCAATTCTTTCTAAAACACCTAATTAGCCTAACCTTGTCTAGTGATAAACCTTGAGATTGGCACTGGTCTTTCCTTGAGCATTATGAACCTTGATTGAGGCAAAAAGCCTAAGTAGAGAGTGCCTACCAAAAGTGGCCTTGGTTTGGGAGTAGATATTATTGTACTTCAAAATAAGCTAAAAGCCTAAGTTGAGGGTGGCTGGTGTAGGGGTAAAATCACAAAAATAAGGTGGTGACTTGGGATGAAGAGCAAAATAAGAAAATCATGTATCGGGTTCAACAAAAAAATTCCTTATATTGAGACTAAAAGAAAAATGAAGTGTAAAAATTAGGCAAAAGCTAAAAAATGAGAAGAAAATACCTGAAAAACTTAAATGTGAAAAAAGGGAGAAAAAGGTGGAAATGATGGAGTTAATAAGGTGTAAGTGTTGAAAAATGTAGTTGAAGGATGGCCTTCAGTCACTATTTTTCCAAAATGCCATACCAAAGCCCCTGAGCCTATGTTACAAGCCTAGAAAGTCCTAAAGTGATCCTAGTCTATTTAATTGAAAGCTTGAGCCATAAGTATACGAGTAAGCTTATGGTATTAGTCATTATGCATGAACATCTTTTGTGAGAGTGAGTATTCTTCTCTGTCCCAAAGCTAAATTTGAAATTATCATTCAGTGATAAAATGGGAGTTCTTTCTCTAAGGGAACTTGCATCGCAGTGTTAGCATTTGACTTGTTCAATGATTGTGGACTATCAATATTCCTTTGTTTGTCATGATTGCTTTCTCAAATGCATCAATATGCTTTGATATTCTATATAGTTGTATGATCTTGTTTCAATAAGTTGGTGTATGTCCCTGAGTTTGAATTTTATGTGATGTATGTCATTGGGTTGAGGTCTATGTGTTGCTTTGTTATCTATATATGTTGAGTCATTGCTTGAGGACAAGCAATAATTTATTAAGTTAAGGGTGTTGATGTGTTGTCACAATACAACACATTTGATGCCTAAAACTTGGGATAATGTATGTTCTCAATGCGATATTTGTGGTATTTATATGTTTTTTTGTTTGTTTTTTGCAGAAAAGCAGGTTGGCATGACTTTTGAAGAAAAATTGCATACTTTTCTGGTTTTTGAAGGCTTACAAGACTCTCTAAAACATGTGTAAGGAGAGACTATTAATACTGAATATCCAAGGCCTACCACCTGCTTGGAGAGGCGAATGAGGTACAAACCCTTCAACAAGGTTGATAAGGTACAAACCCCCCCCCCAACATGGTTGATGAGGTATAAACCACCCAACATGGTTATCAATGTATAAACCCCTTAAAATGGTTGCATGGGTCTACCACCTCCCGAGCAAGCCGACCGAGGTACAAGCCCCTCAATAAGGTTACCCGAGCCTACAATCTCCCGAGTGAGGCTTGGTCAATTTCCAAGTCTATAGAAATAATATCATATACATGCATTCCTTTTATCAGTATATAGTCATTCCACTCATAGGACATGCATTGGACCTTCAATTCCTTAAGAAAATTATAACCGGATATTTTATCAAACACTTAGCGGGTGTGTAGCACTAGTGTAAAACTATGCAATTCAAGAGTGAAATCATGCTACAAAATTCAATTTAAAATCATCAATAGATACTTGGTAGCATCCTCAAGAAACATATATCAAAATCATTCATCAAATCTCACAATAGGTCTTTGATTCATAGCATAAAACATGCTAAAACAACCATACTTTCATATAAGCCCAACATAGTGTGCAGTGAAATTCATAATAAGTAAGACTCATTAATAAATCAACTTTAAATCATGCAATTTTAAGTAAAAGGAAGATTGGGAATCATGGGTAAAAGGAATCCACGAAAGAAACCCACATACCTTGACTTTGGAGAATCCTTGAAGAAGATTGGAGATGGAGACTTGAAGCTTAAATGAGAACCTTAAGATCCAGATGAGTTTTAGGTCTTGAAATTCGGAGATAAAATATTGTTTAAGTGTTTGAGAGAGTATTTGGGAATGTCTTAAATGATATAAGCATGAAATAAGGATAAGTACAGGTATTTTCACGCAAGGGAAAACTTAGGCCCAAGACTCAAAGTCTTAGACCGGATTTAAAAAAACTAGACAGAATATATACCAATCCGCGTCGCGTTAAGGGCGCGGACTACTCATTGGAAATCGCATTTTTGTGATTTTTAAATTTTTCTACAGTTGTTCTTAAATTAGGGTTAGACCTATTTCTCACTCAATTTGACCCCTGAAGAAGAATATGAAGTTGGATTTTCGATATCAGGCACTGATTTTGAGATATACGGACATTACAATTCCAGGCACTTTCGAGGCATATTTTTGGGCACTTTTTGGGGTCGTTTCATATACCATGAGATTTTATGATTATTAAATTGATGGTTATGGCTTCGCAACCTAGAATTTTTCAATGATGTGTGGCCTGCTTACTCTTAGGTTTAAAGTTACATATTTTACCATGTTCAGGCGTTATTTTATTAAATCATGTGATTTTAAGACATTTCATAAGCCCATTAAGTTTGTGATGAATTCAAATGATGTTGATGATAAGGACATAAAGTATGATTTACAGTTATGAATATTGTCAAAAAGTAAGCATGTTTCAATTGGCCTAAAAAATTGTTCAAGATAGACTCTCAACATGTGAGGCCAATTCTCACTTAGGTGCTTTTCTAGGTATCTCGCTACTCTTATGGGGTTCCTACTTATGATTCAAAGTTACATTACATGACTATGCTTATGTTTTTTAAAGTATTCATTGTGATTGACTTAGCATCAAATGAGGCATTGAGGTGGGCTTCGATAAGGGGAACCCTACTAGTAACTCCTTACACAATTAACTATGTGCCCTCATAGGAGCTCTTGTAGGCTAGGCTAGTGGATCTATGAAAGGCCTAATGATATAAAAAGATGCATGTTTAAGTTGATAGAATTCCACTTGTAAAGTGGTCTTCCCGTGCCAATGTGGGGTGTTATGTTGGATTCTATGTAGCAGCTCACATGGTCAAATATATCTATTACGGTCTTCTCCCACAAAGTATATGATTTGATGTCTTCATTCCATCACATGTGCTTCATATGATGGATTGATTTTATTTCGTATTGATCTTATTCCTTGATCAGGTTTAACCATATTTGAACAATGATATTACAATTCCATACATGGTGTCTTCTAAATTTTATCAATGATGACATTATAATTTCATGCATAATAACATTACAGTTTCTTATTTACATTGCATCTCACATATTTAGTATAGTACAACATACTGATGCAGATTTTACCTATATGATATCACCATGTAGGGACTAGCATTCCACTTCCTCTACCAACTCATAGCTAGCTTTTGATGACTAAGATTAGTAGCTTAGTAAGCCCTTAATTTGAGGATTTCACCTTCTTTCTTTTCATGATATTTATTTGTCACGACCTCAGCCTAGGGCCTAGACGTGACAGGTGAACGGGGAACTCGAAGGAACCCCAAACAAGCCTCGTAGCATATCATTACACATCCTTTGTCGCGGAAGCAATATAAAACATCATAAGAAATATGAACAAGGATTAGAGAGACTAAGGAAGAAAGAGAGAGTGTAATACTTAAATTACATAGATGAGTCAAAGCTCAAATATAATACATAACTTGTCAACAACACCTCTAAACATAGATAATTAACGGGGGCCAAGACAGAGCAACCGGGATCATCCTCATAGTCAAAATAGCAATAAAGCAGAAGGAATCACACATAACATTAGAAACATAGACCAACGTCCTCGGAATGGAGGACTCACCAATAAGCTTGATTGAAACCGTACTAGCCACGTGGGTGGAGATGCTCATTACATTAGAATATACTAAGTATGTGAGATGCAATGCAACAAGAGATAGGAAATGTAACTAAATGCATAACAATATCCAACAGGCATAATATAACAATATGGCAGGCATGAACAATGCTTGTAGTAAAACATGCTTGAAAATATCCATTCTTTCATAGCTTACTTAACCCAATAAGATAACACAATTAGCTTATCCAATTACCTTGTACTAGAAGGTGAGAGATATAACATGATTTCATAACCCCAAATCATACACGAGGGTAAGGAGTACATCATAGTTCATAACATCATAAAGAGTAACATAACGTCATAAGGATTAACATAACATCATAAAGAGTAACATAACCTCATAAGGAGTAGCATAACCTCATAAGAGCAACATAACCTCATAAGGAATAGCATAACCTCATAAATGGTAACATAACCTCATAAGGAGTACCATAACCTCATAAAAAGTAACATAACCTCATAAGGAGTAGCATAAGCTCATAAAGAGTAAATTGTATTCGTACGTAAGGATAAGGTGTACAACATAGCTCATAACCATTACATGTAGGAATTGGCCTTGCACTAGAGGGTAAAGCGTGTAACATAGTTCATAACTCCTACAAGTTGGCTTTCACAATTGACAAGAGCATAAACCTTATCTTAAGAATCCAACAATTCATCAAAAATTCACAATAACATAACAATAGGAGATCCTAACAATTCCCTTGCAATACCAAAGGTGCTTTACATGATTCAAACACATATATTCTTTCCTTTCATCCTTATATACATATCTTCCCTTCTTATCATCATTTGCATTATATAAATACATCATTTCATCATCATATAATCATCATAACATCATTTAACTCATCAAACATGCATTGAACCCACAATTCCTCAAGAAACATGAGCTGGACATTTTATCAAACACTTGGCAGGTGTGTAATGGGGGTAAAAGACCATGAAATTTAAAGATGAAATCATACAAGAAAATCCATTGTAAAACTATCAATCAACACCTTGCAACAGCCTCAAGACATACACATCAAAACCCCTCATCACAGTCCATCATTAGATCCAAGATTTAGAGCAAAATGCTAAAACCATTGTGCAGTAAATTTTTCAATATACAAGACCCACATGTAAAATAAAGTTTAAATCATGCAATATTAGTAAAAATGAGGCTTAGGCACAATGGGCGGAAGGACCCAGTAGTTCAACACCACATAACTTAGTTTTTGGAGAAACCTTAAAGAAGGCTTTAATGGGGACTTGAAGCTTGAGTGAAATCCTTGATGCAAATCCTTAAGATTTGTCTTGTGTTTTGGGACTTGAATTTGGGAGTAAATATTTGGCTAAGTGTTTTAGTGAGTATTGGAGAATGTTTAGGATGATATAAGGGTCAAATAAGGCTAAGTATGTGTATTTTCAAGTGTAGAAACCATTAGGCCCAAGACTTAAAAGTCTGGGACCGAAGTCAATTGAAAATACGACCAAAATAGACTACTCACTGGAATTGCATTTTCTGCACAATAAAGTTCCACGAAAATGTGCATAACTCCTTCATCTGAACTCGAAATGAGGTGAAACGAAGTGCGTTAGAAAGCTAATTCAAAGAGCTTTAATTTGATAGGTTGCAGGACACCAATCCTTGGTGTGCTAAGAGATATGCCTCTTCAAATTTGACTCTCCTAAATTGCATTTTTTTGCGATATTTGAATTTTGATACGATTGCTCTAAAATTCGGGTTAGACCTATTTCCCACTCAAATTGAACCCCTAAATAGAACATGAAGTCGAATTTTCAAAGTAATGAATGGAGTTTTAGATATATGGAAATTATGATTCTATGCACTTCCGAGACACATTTACAGGCATTTGTTTGGGTCGTTTCAATATCTCCCCCTTTGGAACATTCGTCCCTGAATGTCAAAGAAAGTACAAGAGAAGAACAATCATAAAGAGATCAGCCGCAACAACAATGCAACAATACACTTTTACGGCACCATTTTAAAACCTCAACATAAGTGTAAAATCATCATAAACTTGCCAACTTAAACATGAATGCATATGAATGACATAAGGGCTGAAACATAAGACTTGGAATCATAGAAAGGACTTGACATGTCATTATAATCTTGAATAGAATGAAAGAAATGCGGACATTGCTCCTCCATACCAGCTTCGGCCTTCCCAAGAGACACATACGAATAGACGACTCTTCCAAAGGGCCTTAATAAACACCACATCCTCATTAATCAACCTCTAGATCCACTCATCCATCCAACACCTCTACCGGGACCTCCTTCCAAGACAACTTATCCTCCCGCTCACCTACAACTTCAAAGAATTCTATAACACTAGAGTTAGCAACACATCCCATCCACCTAGAAGCATGAAGAGTCGCGCGAACCATATCTACATCCATAGAAAAATCCCCAAATATATGCAAGCATACTGACCTCCCTCTACACTCTATAAGGACTCAAAATCCTCAACTCAAGTGTCAAGCTTAAATTCACCTAACCCACTTAGTACCATAGCCACCATCTCCCCCTTGGGAGACAACCTCCACTCTACCATCTTCTCACCCAAAACTTCCAACTCTAATAAGGCGGAATCAAGGCCTTGCTTAAACTAGACCCCCCTTGACAAAAAAAGATTAGGAACTTCCAAGAACACTATACCACCATTCTCTACTTCCCTCAACCTACTTCCAATCTAACCAACCGATGGATCCCACTAGTCTCCTTCTTGCCACCACTATCCACACATGCTAGGCTACCTAGAGCACCGACCGCAACATTAAAGAAAATGCACACTCATTCATAATCCTTAAAGAATCCTAACCACCTTCTTGCTTTCCATAATGCACACCTATCATATTTAGCAAACAACCTCTGATCGTCCAAGACTTGCAACACTACCCCCAAATGATTCACAAGCTCTAAACAAATCAATATTTCATCACTAGAGACCACTACAAACATATCAAGGTAGGGTTTTAAGACCCTATTCAATAAATCCACACACACCATCAGTGCATAAGACAACCAAACAACTCCATCAATACTAATAATGCTTACTCCTAGTCCAAAAAGACAATTAGGGACATCACCTACCCGCATCTTCACTTGGAGACAACACATGTACCAAAGATCAACCTTAGAGAAGTGACTAACCCATTGTAGTTGGACAAGTAGGTCATCCATCCTTAGCCATCATATCACACCCTTACGGGTGCTACCCTCATCTAAAGCATACAATGCAAGTAGCCAAACCATTCCAAGATCTCCAACACCTCAAACTAAGTCCAATCAAGATCATAAGACAAGACTCTATGCAATGTTCACATAGGGCAACCCTTGTAGAATCCCTACTAGCGACAATAGACTCACATAACCATCCGGGACACACACACAAGTCCTACTAGAACAAAGGCATAGCACAAGAAATAGCAAACCCCGGACCTATCAAATCACCCTACTCAAAAATGTTGATCACAACATTGGCCTCACTTAGGGTCAACTAAGCCATAGAAGCAACGATGGAAAAGAATGTACTCACAATCTTCGATAATAGTCACTAAACTCAAGAGGCTCCTAATACCCAAGGAAGTCAAGGTCTAGACTAACATCTAATCACCTTCATCTTACTAGGGTCCACCTTAATGCCATCACTAGGCACCATACAACCGAGGAAGGAAACTTCCTACAACCAAAACTCTCATTCCTCCTATTTCGCACCTAACTTTATTCCTTAAACTTGTAGTTCTACCCTCAAATGACTCACATGCACCACCTCATTAGGGAATGAACCATCATATCATCACAATACCACTATATACCTATTAGAGTAGGGACTAAAGATCTTACTCATGAGACTTATAGGCATAACCGGCGTACTAGTCAAACCAAAAGACACTACCCCAACATCAAACATTGAAAAGGGATATTCAAGGCCTCATCTATGACTAACGACAATTCTATAAATAAACAGCTTAGATTCAACAACCCCAATTCTCACAAGATGATAAGTGCAACCCCTTAGAGATTAATTGTACCTTAATACATGAAATGGACCTACCTCCCTTGCTATCACTTAACAAACTCCCTCTCAAATACGGGCGCATTAAGGATTCAGGATCTAACCTTGCGGGTCCTACCTTCCATGAAGACACAACATGCATGCAACTATTCCATCCCTATAATGACATCAAAATCCACCATACCAACTCCAACAAGTGACAAAGCAAGACCTAATGCAATACAAGCCCAAATCAACACCTATGAATCATTCTAGCAACAATATATTCAACCAAGAGATAGACACCAAAGGTTCACATAACAACATCGGCATACAAGAAGCCCCACTAGCAACCAAAAGAATAGAGAAGAAATAGTGAAACTCGGATCCATCAATAACAAAACCTTCATCTTCCCTTTCTTCGCCTTCCTCTTTGAAGAGGCATGATCAACTGAAATAGCAAAGAACATTTGTTAGAGAGGAAAGCCTTATCTCACTTCTAAATCACGACATAGACCATGAAGAAGGAAAATATTTCCTAAAACATCTCATAGCTTCCTACTCATATTTATGGTGCACAACACAATGATGAATAAGACTCTAATCTACGCAGTGTGTTGGACTCTGAGGATCTATCCACCTAGTGCTTTGATACCATCTTTGTCACAACCCAAGCCTAGGGCCTAGACGTGATGGGCGAATGGCGAACCCTAAGGAACACCAAACAAGCCTCATAGCATATCATTACACATCCTTAGTCCCGAAAGCAATATAAAATATCATAAGAAACATGAACAAGGGGAAATAGGACTAAGGGAGAAAGAGAGAGTGTAATACTTAAATAACATAGATGAGTCAAATCTCAAATGCAATACCTAACTTGTCCAACAACACCTCTAAGCATAGATACTTAGCGGAGGCCAAGACAAAGCAATCGGGCTCACCCTCGTAGTCAAAATAGTAATAAAAAAGAAGGAATCAATACAAAACATAAGAAATATGGACTAACATCCCCGGAATGGAGGACTCACCAATAAGCTTGATTAAAACCTTACTAGCCACGTGGGTGGAGATGCTCAAGTGGGGCTCTGGTTCCTACATGGTCAAATCATATAGGCATAGAGTATGTGTTAGTATGTTGGAATGTACTAAGTATGTGGGATGCAATGCAACAAGAGATAGACAATGTAGTCAAAATGCATAACAATAGGCAATAGGCATAATATAACAATATGGCATGTCTGAACAATGCTTGAAAAAATCAATTCTTTCATAGCATACTTAACCCAATAAGATAACATAATTAGCTTATCTAATTACCTTGTACTAGAGGGTGAGAGATATAGCGTGAGTTCATAACCCCAAATCATACACGAGGTTAAGGAGTACATCATAGTTCATAACCTCATAAAGAGTAACATAACCTCGTAAGGAGTAGCATAACCTCATAAAGAGCAACATAAGCTCAAAAGGAATAGAATAACCTCATAAATGGTAACATAACCTCATAAGGAGTAGTATAACCTCATAAAGAGTAACATAACCTCATAAGGAGTAGCATAACCTCATAAAGAGTAAATTGCATTCGTAAATAAGGGTAAGGTATACAACATAGCTCATAACTATTACATGTAGGAATTGGCCTTGCACTAGAGGGTAAAGCATGTAACATAGTTTATAACTCCTACTAGTAGGCTTTCACAATTGACAAAAGCGTAAGCCTTATCTTAAGAATCCAACAAGTCATCAACAATTCATGAGAACATAAAAATGGGAGAGCCCGATAATTCCCTTGCAATACCAAAGGTGCTTTAAATGATTCAAACACATATATTCATTCCTATAATCCTTATATACATATCTTCCCTTCTTATCATCATTTGGTCATCACATACATACATTATTTCATCATTATATAATCATCACAATATCATTCAACACATAAAACATGCATTGAACCCACAATTCCTCAAGAAATTCAAACTGGATGTTTTATCAAAGACTTGGCGGGTGTAATGGGGGTAAAAGATCATGCAATTTAGAGATGCAATCATGTAAGAAATCTATTGTAAAACCATCAATCAACACCTTGCAATACCCTGAAGACATACACATCAAAACCCCACATCGGATCCAACATTAGATCCGAGATTTAGAGCTCAAAACATTTTAAAATAACCATATTTTCATGAACTAAAATCACTGTGCAATAAACTTCTCAACATACAAGACCCACATATAAAATCAACTTTAAATCATGCAATATTAGTAAAAAGAAGGCTTAGGCACCATGGGTGGAAGGACCCAATGGTTCAACACCACATACCTTAGCTTTTGGACAAACCTTGAGTAAGGCTTTAATGGGCACTTAAAGCTTGAGTGAAATCCTTGATAAAATCCTTAATATTGGTCTTTAGTTTGAGGATTTGAATTTGGGAGAAAAAATTTGGCTAAGTATTTTGGTGAGTATTGGGGAATGTTTAGGATGATATAAGGGTCAAATAAGGCTAAGTATATATATTTTCAAGTGTCAGAACCCTTAGGACCAAGACTTAAATGTCTTGGACTGAAGTCAAGAGAAAATAGGACCAAAACAGACTGCTCAATGGAATTGCATTTTCTACACTTACTAGTTCCACAAGAATGTGCATAACTCCTTTATCTGAACTCGAAATGAGGTGAAACCAAGTGCGTTGGAAAGCTGATTCAAAGAACTTTAATTTGATAGGTCGTGAGCCACCCAGTTCTTATGTTCTAAGATATATGCCTCTTCAAATTTGACCCTCCTAAATTGCATTTTTTGCGAATTTTGGATTTTTATACAATTGCTCTAAGCTTAGGGTTAGACCTATTTTCTACTCGATTTAACACCTAAATAAGAATATGAAGTTGAATTTTTAAAATAATGAATGGATTTTAAGATATATGGAAAATATGATTTCGGGCACTTCCGAGGCATATTTTCAGGAACTTTTTGAGGTCGTTTCGGTATTTGAGACACCTATGCATTTCGAGTTGTTCAGTGGAGACTTTACTTTCTATCTTATTTTCATGTATTTTGTATTTGAGGAGAACCATGACTATGCTTTGTGAAACTCCCCACATATGTTTTGGAATGCCCCATAATTGTAATTTCTATATATCTCAAAATTCATGCATAATTTCTAAAATCTGACTTCATATTCTTGATTAGGGGGTAAAATTGAGTGTGAAATGGTTATGACCTGAATTTTAGAGGACTCGTACTAAAAAATAATTTTTGCTAATTTTTTATTTCCAGTGGCTGTCTGAACCCTAGCCGTGATGCGCCTAGGACGCAGAGCAGTGCTTGTGGTCAGACGCGATAGGTCCACGTCGCATTAGGGACATAGACTAGCGTATTAATTTCCTTGGTTTTTTGTTTCGAACAAGGGCATTGGGGTCATAGCCTCATGCCCACTTAAACGTGAAATTATCCATATTTAGCCATTTTTCAACTCTATAACTCACAAAACCCTCTCTCAAACCCCTCTAAGACTCTATCAATTCTCTCGTTCTAATCTAAGGATCTCAAGCTCAATTTTCAAACTCAAGAATTCATTTCAAGCTCTAAGTTTACTTCAAGTTCATCTCAGAGAATTCAAGGTTTAAGGAATGTAGGTTTCATCCATCGTGTCTTTTCACCCATGGAGCCCAGCCTTCCCTTTTCACAAAAATTGCATGCTTTCAAGTTGTATCTCCTATGGGTATCTCATATCATGGATTATAAATATAAATTATGTTGGGGTTTTATGAAATATTGATTGATTATGCATCACTATCTATTTAAACCTTATACCATGAATTAGTTTTGTCTATTGAGACTATGCATGTTTTGAGCTATGAAACTATAAACTATTACGAGCTTTTGTGATAGATATCGAGGTACCCTACGTGAGGCTTTTACTACATGTTGGTAGGTTGATTTACATTAAGTTTACTTATCTTATTTCACTCTTGAATTGCATGATTTTGAACAAGTATCATAAACCCACCATGTGTTTGATAAAATGACATGACAAAGATTCTCAAGTTATTGATGATCTATTACATGATTTGCAATTCAAGTGACTTCATGATGATTAAGGGCTTTCAAGTATGTATTGAATTCATAAAATGTATCTATGATTTAACAGGTATCAAATTAAGTCCTATTTCAAGATTTTACCTCTTGTGATCCATTCATGTTAAAGCAAGGGTTCATGTATGATTATGATCTACTCTCATGTTCAAGTTAGGATCACTACTAGAGGTCAAACATGTTTATGAGGTACTCAAGTCATGTCCTTACAAGCTATTCATATTATGATTAAAGTATGATTATTTCAAGTATTCTGTGGGATTTGACTAAGGACCGATTGAGGCTTAAGATAAGGGCTTGACTCAAAAGGTTCGTATATAAAGTCTTTAGAATTTAAACTATGTGCCACCATAGGATCATGATTATTACCCTTGCTATACTAGTGGGTCCATCTAGTTCATGTCATCATGTTTGGTTTTCCATGGAAAGTAGACCACACTTCGCCAGGGGTGTCATGCGCGGTCTCCTGAACGAGGGGGTGTCAAGCCTCGAAGTCCAAGTTGTAGCTACATGGTCTATGTCAATTGAGGTAACTTTCCATATATGATATACATATATATATATACACACACACACACACACATATTTACATATTGTGCAAGATGAATGATTTACAAGCATGTTTTCTTATGAGCATTGATCATGCATGCTATATTGAGATTATATATATCCATTGGTTATGATTATGCATTTTGACTGTATTGACTTATGTCTTATTGCATTGTCTCCCACATACTTAGTACATTGAAATGTAGTAATGCATACTCTATACCTACATGATATTATTATATATGGACTGGAGCTCCTTTTGATCATCCTCCATATGGCTTGTTAGGTACTTTGCAGATAAGCATTGGTGAGTTCTCAACTTCAAGGACACTATCTACATTACTCTTGCTATTTTGAGACTTCTTTATGTTTAACGATTGTTAGTATAAGGGTGAGCCCGGAAAGTGTCTTGGGCCCTGCTCCATTCCAAGTTAAAGGTGTTTTTGGATATTATGATATAGTTATTCTATGAGCTTGAATCTCGTATGCTTTTATAATTATCAAAGACTTCCCTTAGTCCTGCTTACCTCTTGTTATATCTCTTATTATTGTTTACTTTGCTTCAGCGACCAAGGATGTGCGAATAATATGCTAACAGGCTTGTTTGGGGTCCCTTCGGGTTCCCATTTGCCATGTAATGTCTAGCCCCTAGGCTTGGGTCATGACAAACTTGGTATCAAAGCACTAAGTTGTTAATATTCCTCAGAAATCCAACACATCGTATCGATTAGAGTCTTATTCATGGTTATGAAGCGCGCCACAACTTTGAATGGGAGGTTATGAGGCTTTTAAGGAAATGTTTCACTTCTTCATGGTCTATATCATGATTTAGGTGCAACAATAAGGAATTTCCCCTAATGAATGTTCTTGTTTCCTTCTAGATCATGCTGATTCAAAAGGGGATAACTAAGGAGAGCCCTTACTCCAGAAGAGCAACCGGCCCCTCCCACTCCTCAAGCTCCTCAAGATAGAGGGGTAGCCCAAGAAGAGTTTAGAGATGCTATCAAAATTTTGGCATGCTATGAAAAACCAAATAAACCAAGGTGCCCAAGCCCCTCATGTTCTCACTCAGACCTCTAGGGTGAGGGATTTCATAAGAATAAACCCACCAGAGTTCCATGAGTCCAAGCCGGAAGAGGATCCACAAGAGTTCACCAATGAGGTGTATAAAGTGTTATCTATCATAGGGGTCAATTCAGAGGAGAAAACGGAGTTGGCTGACTACCAACTCAAAGTTGTGGCCCAAATTTAGTTCACCCAATGGAAATTGGAGAGGAAAGATGATGGTGTTATTCCTTGGGAGGAGTTCAAAGACACATTCCTTAACCGATTCTTTCCTATCAAGAAATGAGAAGCTAAGATGATGGATTTTATGAACTTTAAGTAAGGTTCTATGAGTGTAAGGGAGTAGACCCTCAAGTTCAACAAGCTTACCAAGTATGCTCTACATTATTGGCCAACCCTAGAGCTAGAACAAACAAATTTGGGTTAGGTGTGCCCGACTTGGTTAATGATGAGTGTCATACTGCCATGCTAGTGAGTGATATGGATTTTCTAGGCTCATAACTTATGTCGAGCAATGAAAGGGGGAAAATCTTAGAAAAAGAAGAAGTGGTGAGTCCAAGAGGGCTCATTTTGAAGGTGGTATACAAGGTTCCAAGGGTGGCCAATTTTCTCAAAGGCTACATATTCCTAGGAAAAGGGTCTTCCAATGCTCCTTATGAGAGATTTGATAATGATAGTCCAATATTCTAAGGTGGTAATGGTGGGATGACTCACGCGAAGTGCCAAAAGTGTGGAAGAAACCATGTGGTCCTTGTTTGAAGAATTCTAATGCTTGTTTTGGTGGCGGTGAAGTGGGTCACAAGGTTATTGATTGTCCTCATGCTCAAAACAAAGGTAGAGATAGTCGTCCACAAGGCCAAGGTGCAAATGCGGGTCCAAGGGCAAAAGGAGCCCAACAAGGGGGTGCTCCAAGGCAAAATAGATTTTATGCTCTTCAAGGAAGGCAAGGGGTAGATGAGGTGCCCAATGTCATCACCAGTATGTTAAAGGTTATTTATTTTGATGTGTATGTATTGATAGATCCGAGTGCTACTATTTCTTTCATTACTCCTTTGTTGCCAAAAAGATTCATATAAGTTCTGAATTGTTGTGCGGACTATATGAAGTGTCCACCCCCTTTGGTGAGTCCATTATTGCTAAAGGAGTCTATAGAAATTGTCCTGTGTTCATATTACATAAAGTCATGCCTTGTGATTTTGTTGAATTATATATGGTGGATTTTGATGTCATTCTTAGGATGGAGGGGCTACATGCATAGCTTGCTTCTATTGATTGTAGAACCAGTAGGGTTAAATTTCAATTCCCTAATGAGCCCATCCTTGAGGGGGAAAGTCGTGATGTGGTGGTCAAAGGTAGATTCATTTCTTGTCTTAAAACCCGAAAGTTGATTTCTAAGGGCTGCCTTTATCATCTTGTGAGGGTTGGGGATGTTGAGTCCAAAGTCCTTCCTATTGAGTCAGTTTTAGTGGTCAATGAGTTTCTTGATGTCTTTCCCAATGAGCTTCCCATGTTCCTCCCGAAAGGGAAATAGACTTTGGTATAAACCTATTTCCCAATACTCAACCCATTTCCTTTCCCCCTTATGGTATGGCCTCTGAGAAATTAAAGGAGTTGAAGGATCGATTAAGGGATTTGTTGGAGAAGGGTTTCATAAGGCCTAGTAAGTCACCTTGGGTTACACCAGTGTTATTTGTGAAAAAAAAAGATGGTTTTGTTAGAATATGCATTGATTACTGACAACTAAATAGGATTACTATAAAGAACAAGTACCTTCTACCAAGGATTGATAACCTTTTTAATCAACTACAAGGGGCTAGTCACTTTTCTAAGATTGGTCTTTGGCCTGGATACCACCAAGTGAAGGTGAGGGAGTGTGATATTCCCAAGATGGCTTTTCAGACTAAGTATGGGCACTTTGCATTTGTGGTTATGTCCTTTGGGTTAATTAATATACCCGCAATATTTATGGATCTCATGAATAGGGTCTTTAAACCCTACTTTGATATGTTTGTGGTGTTCTTTATTGATGATATATTGATTTATTCCCATAGTGAGGAATAGCATGTGAATCACTTGAGGGTGGTGTTGCAAATCTTGAGGGAGGAGAGGTTGTTTGTAAAATATGAAAAATGTGAATTTTGTTTGAAAGAAGTTACTTTTCTAGGGCATGTGGTATCGGGTGATGGCATTAACATGGATCCTAAGAAGACGAAGCTGATTAGAAATTATCCTAGACCCTTGATTCCATCGGATATTAGGAGTTTTCCGGGTTCGACGGGTTATTACCGGAGGTTTGTGAATTTTTTTTCATCTATTGCTTCTCCTATGACACTATTGACCCAAAAGAAGGCAAAATTTGTGTGGACTGATGAACGTGAAAAGAGTTTTCAAACTTTGAAAGATAAGGTTGTCTTCGCTCCTATCTTGGCTCTATTGGAAGGGTTTGTGGTATATTGTGATGACTCAAGAATTGGTTTTGGGGTGTGTTTTGATGCAAAATGGCAAGGTGATAGCATGTGCCTCTAGACAACTTAAGGTGCATGAGAAGAATTATCGCACCCATGATCTTGAATTGGTGGCCATGGTGTTTGCTTTAAATATTTAGCGTCACTATTTGTATGTGGCTCATGTTGATGTGATTACCGACCACAAGAGTCTCCAATATGTGTTCACCCAAAAATATCTTAACTTGAGACAAAGAAGGCGGTTAGAGATCCTCAAAGACTATGATATGAGTGTGCATTATCATTCCCAGCAAAGCTAATGTGGTGGTCGATGCTCTAAGTAGAGTGTCCATGGGTGGTCTAGCTCATATTGATGATGGTGGCAAAGAGGTGGCTAGAGAAGTCCACAGATTGGCTAGATTGGGTGTTAGGTTGTATGAAGTGGAAAATGGTGGTTTAGTGGTTGTTGATGGTTCTGAATATTCTTTGATTGAGGAAGTAAATTTAAAGCAAGATCTTGACCCCTTTTTGATAGAATTAAAGGCCTTAATGAAATATGGTAAAGCGGAGGTTTTCTCCCAAGACGGATATGGTGCCCTTAGGTACCAAGGTAGGTTGTGTCTACCTAATGTTGATGACTTAAGAGAGTTGATCTTGAAGAAGGCCCATAATGTATCTTATTCTATTCACTCCGGTTCTATAAAGATGTATAGAGACTTGAAGGAGGTGTATAGGTGGGGTGGTATGAAGAGAGATATTGCCAAGTTCATTTTTGGATGTCACAATTTCCAATAAGTGAAGGGTGAACATCAAAGGTCGGGTGGCCAAGCCCAAGACATAGAAATTCCTACTTAGAAGTCGGAAGAGATCAATATGGATTTTGTGGTTGGGTTACCCAAGACTACAAAACACTTTGACTCTATTTGGGTTGTTGTGGGTAGAATGACAAAATCGGCTCACTTCCTACCTGTCAAAACCACTTATGGTGCCGAAGATTATGCCAAGTTGTACATACATGAGTTGGTTAGATTGCATGGGGTGCTCTAGCCTATCATTTCGGATCGTAGTGCTCAATTCATTTCTCACTTTTGGAGGTCCTTCCAAAGAGGCTGTGGTACCAAGGTTAAGCTTAGCACGGGTTTTCATCCTCAAATGGATAGTCAACCTGCGAGAACTATCCAGACTCGTGAGGATATGCTTAGATCTTGTGTTTTAGAGTTTAAGGGTAGTTGGGGTGAACATCTTCCACTTATTGAGTTTGCTTACAACAATAGCTACCACTCAAGCATTAATATGGGTCCCTTTGAAGCTTTATATGGTAGGTAATGTAGATCCCTATTTGGGTGGTTTAGAGTGGAGGAGATGGCTTTGCTAGGTCCGAATTTGGTTATGGAAGCCTTGGAGAAGGTGAGGTTGATAGGGAGAGATTGAAAATAGCCCAAAGTAGACAAAAGTCTTGCTCTAATGTGAGGAAAAGAGATGTTGAGTTTTAGGTTGTTCATTGGGTTTACTTAAAAGTCTTACCCATAAAGGTTGTTGTTCGATTTGGCAAGAAAGTGAAATTGAGCCCAAGGTTTGTGTCTCCTTATAAGGTTTTGAGGAGAGCAGGTAAGATTGTTATATGAGTTGGAGTTGCCTATGGAGATGAATATGGTCCATCCGATATTCCATGCGTCCATGTTGAGAAAGTGTGTGGGTTACCCAAGTGCTATAGTGCCCATAGATGTTATGGGTGTTGTAGAAAATAACTTGACCTATGAGGAGGTCCCTGTGGAGATTTTGGTTAGACAAGTGAAGAGGTTGAGAAACAAAGATATAGCTTCCATCAAGATCCTTTGGAGGAACCAACAAGTTGAAAGCGCCACATAGGAAGCCGAGGCGGACATGAAAAAGCAATACCCATATATCTTCCACTTTACTCAAGCCGAAGGTATTAATTTAAGTCTCCTATATGATTTCAAGTCTTAAGTTTCAGACCTCATGTCATTTTGCAGGCATTCATGTTTATGTTAACAATTTTATGGTGATCTTTTGACATTCATGTTGAGATATTTGAAAAAGATGTTTAAATGCATTTGTTGCATTCATGTCGGGCTGAAATCTTCATAATTACTTCTCTTACGCACGCTTCTTTGACGTTCAGGGACAAATGTTCCCAAGAGGGAGATATTAAAACACCCCACATGTGCTTCGGAATGCCCCATAATCGTAATTTCTATATATCTAAAAATATGTGCGTGATTAGAAAATTTGACTTCATATTCTTGATCAAGGGCAAAATTGAGGGGGAAATATGTATAACCAGGATTTTAGAGGATCCGTAGAGAAAAATAATTATCATTAATATTTTATTTCTAGTGGCTGTCCATGGCCTCGCTATGATGCGCCAGTGGCGCAGAGCAGTGTTTTTGGTCAGGCGCGATAGGTCCGCGTCGCGCTAGGGAGACAGATGATGCAGCTGATGTTCACACTGCAATAAAAAAGTGGTAGTTGTCAGTAATTAACCTAATGGAAGGTTAGGATCGAATCCATAGGGAATACAGGACTTGACTACAAGAATTCACTATCAATCATTTCGAGTATCTATAACTAGAATCTCTAAATGGGGGCTTTTCTGTGATTCAAGAATAAACACGAAAATAATCACTATATTACGATGCGAGAAAACACTCAATATTGGGGACAACTTGCAAATTATGTTCCCCATGATTTGTTGACTCGATTAACCTAGATAACATAACTACAATTAGAGATTCGCATGCAGGACAGTAATTTAGGTTCTTCTAGCCTTCTTGTGAAAGTGAAGGTCAAATTTCACCACGACGCTTGGTCGGCAACCATGGTGTGCCAACTAACTGTTATCTATTGTCCCATTCAACCTCCCCTTGGTCAGGTTTAGTTGATTAAACGAGAAAACATAAATTAAATCCTGTCATCTATTTCCCTTTTCCTATTCGTCACTACCTTGGTCAGGATCGTGATAGTAGACGGGGTTTGGTTTTGGCCATCACCAAACAACAATCATAACGAAGAGAAATAGATACACAAACTTAGGTCATCTCAAGTCAACTACCCATGGTTTCCATAACCCCAAGTTATGGGTGCTTAGCTACTCATGGCTAAGGCAAAACCAACAAGAAAAGTCAAATATGAAAATTTTACCCAAAGCAATGAAGATTGAAGACACCACAAGTTACAAACCACAAGTTTGATAGATTGATAATGAGTACAAAGCAAGATTTGCAATCCCTAAAGTTGGGTTTTCCAAGAGAAAAATGAAGAACTTTTTTATAACCCTTAAGTATTCTTAAGAGAATATTCAAAGGCACATTCAATGTCTCTAAAATGAAATCTCATTCTCCTCTTAAAATAAAACCTAACTTAAAGTATTTATAGTAGTTACAAATTTAACACTAAAAATTACACAGAAAACATAAGTGGCAGCTGGTACGCCTCACAGGTACGACACGCAGGGTGACCTACAAGTCGTAATCGGGGTTTCATATCAGGTTCTTGGCATCTTGGACTCAACTGGTACGACCCACTGGTACGAGTCGTAGCTTGGGTTATGACTCATATGCTCCTCTTGTAGTCTAGGCCTTCAGTAGTTGATCCAAAGTTTATACTCTCTATTTCTTGCTATGAGTACACCTATATGATTCGTAGTAAGACATATGACTAGTAGGTGGCCTCATAGAGTTGACCTCCACTTAGCAGATTTCTGATTTTTGGTCTCTGTTTCTTGCTACGCTAACACCCTACGACTCGTAGCTTAGGCTACGACTCGTAGCTGAACTCGTATGTCCTAGGCTTCAGCAAAATATGTAATTTTCTTCTAAAATCATGCCAACCTAACTTTTCTGCGAGAACAACACAAAAACAACAAAAACCATAAAAAGTCGCATTATGAACTCACAAAATCCCTTGTTTTAGGCATCAAATGTATTGTACTTTAATAGCACATCAACACCATCAACTTAAAATTGTTGTTTGACCTCAAGCGATGACTTAATCTACACAAACCATGAGAAATACATAGCAGCTATACTAATGGCATATACATCATTCATTCTAATCCAGGTACTCAACTATTATTTTCAACACCATATTGCAAAGTTACTAAGAAGAACAAAAACATGATGATGAATCTGGCAACCCAACTATGATAAGCTAGGTAGCATCAACAATCCACAATCACTAGTATAGCCATATGCTAATCAAGTGGTGCAAATGCCCTCATAGGAAAGAAGTCCCTCTTACTCACTCAAAAAGCATTTAGAATACAAGGACTGAAGAAGCATTCTCACTCTCACAAATGAAATTCATGAAAAATGACTAATACCATTGCCTTTCTCCATACTCATCTTCTGGCTTGGTGACAAATTGGATTTGGATTTCTTTAGGACTTAAGGGATTGTAACATAGGCTTAGGCGGCTTTGGTATAGAATTTTAGGCAAGTAATGACTAAAAGCTATCCTTGAACCATGTTTACTAACATTTGTTTCTTCATAACCAACCATTTTCACTAAATCCACCCTTATCTCCTTTTTCACGCTTTTCCCGAGTGCTTTCTTCCTATTTTCAGAAGTGCCTTATTTTTGAACTCAATTCTTGCTACTTTTTCTCAACTCAAGGCACTTTTATTTTCTTTTTATTCACCCAACTCATGATTTTTTTTATTTCTTTCTTTATGTACCAACAAACCACCTCATAGTTATTACTTAACCACAATAAGAGTCACCTTAACTTAGGCTTTTAGCCTGAGTTGAAGTACACAATATTTATTCCCAAACCAGTGCCACCATTTGTAGTCACCCTCAACCTAGGCTTTTAGCCTAAATCACGGTTCACATATTCAAGCATATAACAGGGACAATATCAAGTTATTTCATTAAACAAGGTTAAGCTATTAAGGTGTCAAGAAAGAATCAGTACATGAGAAGCTCAAAACTTTGAAACATGGGATTCTCTCACTCATTTGGTAGGTCATTTAGGCTAAAAGTGGGTTCACTAAAAGAACAAAGGCCTAAGATCCTTTCCAAATCAACTACATCACCAAACCACTTTCAGAGTAACAAGGCAAGTTTTGAGTTCATGCATGACTGCAGCAAAATAAGCTCACAACACACATGGCATTGCATCCACAATCAAGTATAGACTCAGAGGTTATGATTCAAGCCTCAGCTTACCTTCACATTATCAGAAAAAACACTGCCAGATACTCAAAATGCATGAATGCATCAATAACCACAATCTCAAAAATTTTGAGAGTACCCAATTTTGCATCAAAATTTAAAAAGCATTTAAAGACTCGGTATACGCCAACAGATAATACTACTATTTATTTACAAACTATCTACACTACCTAAAACATGCAGGTTCAACAGAAAATTAAACAACCACAACAAAAAAGAAACAAGGCAAGAAAATCTTAGGATCAAAAATAGGGGAAATTATGGACTTGAGGCAACTCAGACTACACCTTAATCCATAACTCCATACACCCCACCAAAATAGAATATTTTATCCTCAAAGTAAAGAAACATAGAAGAGGTACAAGGGGTATACCTTGGGTTACCTCTCAGGAAGCCTGATTTATTGTCGCGGCATGATAGGAGGCTTTTGTGCTCATGCCTCTTCAAGGTCCTAGTATTCCACTATTTTTATTTCTTCCATGTCACCCATGTACAATTTGACCCTCTAGCCATTGACCTTGAAAATTTTACCATCCCTGCTTTCTAGCTCAATGGCTCCACAACTAAAAATGCGTACCACCTTGAAAGGTCTAAGTTTCCTAGGAAACCACTTCAACCTAAAGTTATAAAGCAACACCATATCTCCTAGAGAAAATTGGCGGTTTTCAACTTTGTGATCATGCTGAACTTTCATCCTTTACTTGTTCAATGCAGAGCTCTCATATGCTTACAGCCTAAGCTCATTGAGTTCATTTACTTGCATCAATCTAGATGTTTCTACTTCATTCTAGTCTAGATTTAGCTTCTTTAGTGCCTATAGTGCCTTATGCTCAAGTTCAACTAGTAGGTGACAAGCTTTCCTAAAAACCAATTGATAAGGGACATTCCCATTGGGGTTTTGAAAGTTGTGCGGTAGTCCCGTAAAGCATTATCCAACTTTCTTGACCAATTAATGTGATTTACATTCACTATTTTGTATAGGATTTGCTTTATTTCCCTATTTGATACTTCTACTTGCCCACTAGTTTAGGGATGGTATGGGGGTTGACACTCGGTGCTTGACATCATATCTTTCAAAGAGAGATTTGAATAGTCAGTTGCAAAAATGAGAACCTCCATAACTGATAATTTCCTGAGGTGCACCAAACCTGGAAAAAAAGTTTCTTCGAAGAAACTTGATAACACTCTTACCTTCATTGTTCGGTAGAGCTACAGCCTCCACCTATTTAGAGACATAATCAACTGCAACCAGTATGTACTTATTACCATGAGAGCTAACAAAGGGTCCTACAAAGTCTGCCCCAAATGTCAAATAGTTATATCACCAAAATAGGATTTAGAGGAAGTTCATACCTTCACGAGACCCCACCCTCTCTTTGATATTTATCACACGATTTGACATAATCATGGGCGTCTTAATGCATAAACGGCCAATAGTAGCCATATTATAACACATTGTAAGTAGTTTGAGCTCCGCTGTGATGACCACCCACTAATAAAGAATGGCATGCTTCAAGAATACTTATCGTTTCCACTTCTAGCACATATCTACGAATGATACATCCACATAAATACAAAATAAATATGGCTCATCCCAGAAGAACTTCTTTACGTCATGCATAAACATGGGTGTTCAGATCAGGAGGCACTATATCACTCACCAAGTAGTTGGCATAGTCGGCAAACTAGGGTATAAGATCATGTGAGGCCACCAAAACTCTCTCATCAAGGAATGAATCATTGATCTCAAGTCCATCATCAAACTTCAACGTAACTTCATCTTACAATCTAGAAAGGTGATCGGCTACTAGATTTTCTGACGCCTTTCCGTCAATAACATAAAATTTTTTTAATTCTTCCAAAAGGAGTACCCACCTAATTAGTCTTAGTTTTGCATCCTTTTAAGCCATCAGATATTTGTGCGCTACATGATCTATGTGCACGATCACTTTAGCTCCCAAAAAGTAGGAACGAAATTTTTCAAAAGCAAAGACAAAGGCAAGCAGTTCTTGTTCAGTAACTGTATAATTATTTGGGGCCATATTTAATGTTTTGCTAGCATAGTAGATCGGATGTAGGATTCTCTCCCTTCTCTGCCCCAAAACCACACCTTATGTAACTCCACTTGCATCACACATTAATTCAAATGGTTATGACCAATCTGGAGCCACAATAAATGGGTGCCAACGTCAACCTTCTTTTCAATTCTTCAATGGCTTGCATACATGCATCATCAAATACAAGCTTGGTATCTTTCTCTAAAAACTTTCACAATGGTTGTGAGGTCTTGGAGAAGTCCTTTATGAAGTGAAGGTAGAATCCTGCGTGGCCTAGAAAGCTCCTAATACCTTCACTGAAATAGGTGGTGGCAGTTTCTCAATAACCTCAATTTTTGCTCTATCCACCTCGATTCACTTGCCTGAAATTCTGTGACTAAGTATTATACTTTCTTTGACCATAAAATGACATTTCTCCCAGTTCAATACCAAATGGCTCTCAACACACCTGTGCAACACATCACGCAAATGTAACAACCATTCTTCAAAGAACTAGCCGACAATGCTAAAGTCATCCATGAACACCTCAATAGTGCTTTCAACCATGTCCGAGAAAATAGACATCATGCATCTATGAAAAGTGGCTGGAGCTTTACATAATCCAAAAGGCATTTTGAATGTAAAGGTACCATATGGGTATGTGAAAGTTGCCTTCTCTTGATCCTCGGGCACAATAACAATTTGATTTTACCCAGAATACCCGTCAAGGAAACAATACCATCCCTTTTCTGCCAGTCTGTCAAGCATTTGTTCCATGAAGGGCATAGGGAAATGTTCTTTCTCAGTAGAAGCATTGATTTTCCAATAATCCATACATACTTACCACCCAGTGACTGGTCTCATAGGGATCAACTCATTCTTTGCATTGAGCACCATTGTGATACCTCCTTTTTTTGGAATACACTACACCGGAATGAACCATTCACTATCAACAATTAGGTACACTACTCCTGCATCTAACAACTTGATGATTTCTTTCCGCACAACCTCTTGCATTAGGGGGTTCAACAATCTTTGATGCTTAATGTTGGGCTTATAATCCTCGCAGTTGAATCTTATGAGTACATATTCAAGGAGGTATGCTAATGTTGTCTGCAATTGTCCACTCGATGGCCCTTTTAAATTGATTGAGAACAGAGACGAGGGCCTCTATTTAGGCTTCGTTTAAATTCGCTACAATTATGATTGGCAATGTATTATTCTCTCCCAAGTATGAATATTTCAGATGCATTGGTAGTTCCTTTAATTCTAACTCTGGTGGGACTTCTACAGAGGACTTCATCGGTGGCGTTTCCCTATTGCACAAGTCTAACTCTAACCTGGCCTGTCACCTAGGCCCAAATGACACACCAAGAGCATTCACCATTTCCTAATAATCAAGAATGTTGTTACCATAGAAATTCATCAACAAAGCTGCCAAAGGTTCAACTCCCAGCCTCAAGTCAACCGGGATCTCTATTTCCTCATCCTCACTCATTTCAATCATTGAGACAACCTAAAACCCATGACCCCCTCTATCTGGTTGGCCCATGTGAAACACAATTGTCTCTTCATCAAACCTGAAGGTAAGCAGACTCTTTTTCATATCAACCAATGCTTTCCCTGTGGCTAAGAAGGGTCTCTCTAAGATAATAGGAACTTGAAAATCAACCTCACAGTCAACTATAACAAAATATATAGGAAATATAAATTTGTCTACCTTGACAAGCACATGATAAAGTATCCCCACAGGCTTCTTGACTATTTTGTCTACCATAAATAACTGCATCTTTATGGGCACAAGGTTACCAAAATAGAGCTTTCTGAATATGGAAAGAGGCATCAAATTTATGCTGGCTCCTAAGTCACATAGTGATCTAGCAAATGCAAGCTCACTATGCATGGTATGGTGAATGCACCTGGATCTTCACGCTTCTACACCAAAGACTTTGTGGTAATAGCACTACAATGTTTAAAATTTTGGGAGAGGTCTTGGTTAACTTTGTTGTCAAGACCCAAGCCTAGGGTCTATATGTGATCGGCGAATGGGGAGCCCCAAGGAACCCAAAACAAGCCTCATAGCATATCATTGCACATCCTTGGTCGCGAAAGCAATATAAAACATCATAAGAAACATGAATAAGGGAAAATTCGACTAAGGGAGAAAGAGAGAGTTTAATACTCAAATAACATAGATGAATCAAAGCTCAACCATAATACATAACTTATCCAACCACACCTCTAAACATATATACTTAGCGGGTGCCAAGACAAAGCAATTGGGCTGACCGTCATAGTCAAATTAGTAATAATGAAGAAGGAATCCATATAAAAAATAAGAAACATAGACCAATGTCCCCAAAATGGAGAACTTACCAACAAGATTGAGTGAAACTGTACTAGCCACGTGGGTGGAGATGCTAAAGCGGGGCTCCGGTCCCTATATGGTCATATCATGTAGGCATAAAGTATGTGTTAGTACATTGGAATGTACTAAGTATGTGGGATGCAATGCAACAAGAGATAGGATATGTAAGCAAAGTGCATAACAATAGGCAACAAGCATAATATAATAATATCACATGCATGAACAATGCTTGTATTAAAACATGCTTGAAAATATCCATTCTTTCATAGCTTACTTAACTCAATAAGATATCATAATTAACTTATCCAATTACCTTTTACTAGAGGGTGAGAGATATAGCATGAGTTCATAATCCTAAATCATACACAAGGGTAAGGAGTACATCATAGTTCATAACCTCATAAAGAGTAATATATCCTCATAAGGAGTAGCATAACCTCATAAAAAGTAACATAACCTCATAATGAGCAGCATAACCTCATAGAGAGTAACATAACCTCATAAGGAGTATCATAACCTCATAAAGAGTAACATAACCTCATAAGAAGTAGCATAACCTCATAAAGGGTAACATAACCTTCTAAGGAGTAGCATAACCTCATAAAGGGTAACATAACCTCATAAGGAGTAGCATAACCTCATAAAGAGTAATATAACCTCACAAGGAGTAGCATAACCTCTTAAAGAGAAACATAACCCATAAGAATTAGCATAACCTCATAAAGAGTAACATAACCTCATAAGGAGTAGCATAAACTCATAAAGAGTAACATAACCTCATAAGGAGTAGCATAAACTCATAAAGAGTAACATAACCTCATAAGGAGTAGTAGAACCTCATAAAGAGTAAATTGCATTCGTATATGAGGGTAAGGTGTAGAACATAGCTCATAACCCCTACATGTAGGAATTGGCCTTACACTTGAGGGTAAAGCATGTCACATAGTTCATAACCCCTCCTAGTAGACTTTCATAACTGACAATAGCATAAATCGTATCTTAAGAATCCAACAAGTTATCAACAATTCGCAAGAACATAACAACATGAGAGCCCAACAATTCCATTGCAATACCAAAGGTGCTTTACATGATTCAAACACATATATTCATTCCTTACATCCATATATACATATCTTCCCCTACAATTCCTCAAGAAACCCTAGCCGGATATTTTAACAAGCACTTGGTAGGTGTGTAATGGGGGTAAAACACCATGCAATCTAGAGATGAAATCATATAAGAAAATCTATTGTAAAACCATAAATCGATGCCTTGCAACACCCTCAAGAGATACACATCAAAACCCCTCATCAAATCCAACATTAGATCCAAGATTTAAAGCTCAAGACAAGCTAAAACAACTATACTTTCATGAACTCAAATCATTATGCAGTAAATTTCTTAATGTACAAGACCCACATGTAAAATCAACTTTAAGTCATGCAATATTAGTAAAAATGAGGCTTAGGCACCATCGGTGGAAGGACCCAATGGTTCAAAACTACATACCTTGACTTTGGAGAACCCTTGAAGAAGATTGGAAATGGAGACTTGAAGCTTGAATGAAATTCTTGATGAAATCCTTAAGATTGGTCTTCAGCTTTGGGACTTGAATTTAGGGTGAAATATGAGCCAAAGTGTTTGAGTGAGTATTGGGGAATGTTTAGGATGATATGAGGATCAAATAAGGCTAAGTATAGGTATTTTCAAGTGTGGGAACCCTTAGTCCCAAGACTTAAAGTCTTGGATTGAAAAAATTAAAACAGGAACCAAAAACAATAGGGTCGCATCGCGGAAGTAAGGCGGATTTGCCTCTGGAAATTGCATTTCTACACAAACAAGTTCTACGAAAATGGGCATAACTCCTTCATCCAAACTCGAAATAAGGTGAAACTAAGTGCGTTGGAAAGATAATGCAAAGAGCTATAATTTGGTAAGTCGTGGGCTATATAGTTCTTTGTATGCTAAGAGATATGCCCCTTCAAATTCGACCCTCCTAAATCGCATTTTTTGTGATTTTCAAATTTTGATACGGTTGCTCTAAAATTCGAGTTAGACCGATTTCCACTCAAGTTGGCCCGCTAAATAAGAATATAAAGTCGAATTTTTGAAAGAATAAATGGATTTTGAGATACATGGAAATTTCGGCCATTCCAAGGCACATTTTCTGGTTCTTTTTGGGGTCATTAAAATATCTCCCCCTTGGGAAGATTCTTCCCCAAATGTAAAAGATATTTACAAGATAAGAGTGATAATAAATAAATCATCCCCCAACAAGAATGCAACATGCATTTAAAACTCCATTTTCAAAATATCAACATAAGTGTCAAAAATTATCAGAACTTGTTAACGTAAACATGGATGCATGCAAATGACGTAGGGGCTGTAACATAAGACTTGGAACCATGAACAGACTGCATATATCATCATAAGCTCAAATAAAAATAAAAGTGGTACGGATGTTGTTTCTCCAAGCCCACTCCCCGAAAGACACTTCCGACTTGACGAACCTTCCAAGAGCCTTACGAACACCACACCCTCATCAATCCACTTTGGACACACACACCAGCCACTTAGCACCAAGTCACCATCTTCCCTTTGGGAGAAGAACCCCCATTTTTCCAATACGGAAATCAATGCCTTAATTAACTAGACCCCTTCAACCATAGAAGATTCAGAACCACCAAGCCACTACACCACCATTCTCAACCCCATTCACCATAGTCAACTGGTGAACTCCCCCAACCACCTTCTTGCCACCAGAGGTCCCCACTTTCCATAATTAGCAAGCAACCTCATCTCCTCCAAATTCACAATATCATTCTCAATTGATTCATAAGCTCTGCCTCTCTACTGGAAATAATCAACACATCATCACCAAGAACAACCACAACATAACAAGGTAGGGATTAAAGACCTTATTCATGAGACCTATAGACAAGATTGGTGCATAAGTCAAACCACAAGACACTACCCCAAATTCGAAATATCATAAAGGACATTCAAGAACTCCTTGACCACCGAAAACAACTAATAAAAATAACTTAGGTTCAACACTCCTAACTCTTACAAGATGAAAATGCAATCCCTTAGAGATCAATTGTACCTTAAAACAAGAAATGGACTTACCCCCTTCACTACCACTCAACGATGGGCCCTATCTTCAATGAAGACACAAAATACATCCAACTAATCCAACCCAAGAATGACATCAAAATCCACCACATCGAATTCAAGATTCACAAGGCAAGACCTAATGCAATAAGAACACGAAATAGTACCAATAACCTTCTAGCATCAATAGACTCAACAAAGGTGTAAACACCAAAGGTTCACATAACAACCCAGAACACATATGAAGCCCCCAAGCAACAAGAAGAGAAATGAAGGGAAACTCGAACCTTCCAATGCATACACATCAAAATCAAAGAAAAAACTCACCTTGTCCTTGAGGATGGCCCTTCTTGCCCTTATTTAGGATATAAGGCTATCAATAAGCTTGTGACCTTCTTTCCTACACCCATAACATTCCCTTGAATTCCTTAAGCATTTTCCATGATGATGTCTTTCACACTTTGTCCATTTTGGGAATGTCATCCCACCATCACCTTCTTCGATCCGGTCATCTCCAACCAAGCCCTATTGGACTCCCCACTCCTTTTCTTCCTAAGCTTCTCCACCTCCATTTGTTCGGCATAGGTCATCAAATGAGACAAGTCCATATCACTAATCAACATAGCGGACCGGCACTCTTCACTCTCCAAGTCGAACACACCTATCACAAACTTGTTCATTCTAACCCTTGGGTTAGCAACCAAGTGAGTAGCATACTTAGAAAGTTGGTTGAACTTGAGGGCATACTCCCTCACACTCATTACTCCTTATCTCAAATTTATGAATTCTACAAATTTGATTTCCCTAAGCTCAAGAAGGAAGAGCCGACTAAGGAAAGTCGCTTTGAACTCCTCCCAAAACACTATATTGTGGATTCCCTTCTCCTCCCTCCATTGGCTACCATAGATGTGTTATCCCCATGAGTTGGTAGGATGTCAACTCCACCTTATATTCCTATCTAATACCCATGATAGCTAATACCTTATAAATCTCATCAAAAACTATTGTGGGTCCTCATCCACCTTTGATCCGTGGAATTCTGGCGGGTTCACCCTTATGAAGTCTCTCACCCAAGAAGCCAGTGTAGGAGCATAAGGGGCTTGGGCCCCTTAATTGGCTTGATTAGCCACAATATGTTCAAGCAAGGTGAGGGCATCCCTAAGATCCCCATTGGTCAGTTTCTCCTCAGGGGAGCATGCCCGTCTTCCTCTTACATTAGGCATGGTCCACTGGCATGGCAAAGAACAATTGTTAAGGGGGAAAAGGACTTACTCCTACTCTATAGCATGACTTAGAACATGAAGAAGGGAAACATTTTCTAAAATGACTCATAGCCTCCTACTCATAGTTGTGGCAATAACACAACCATGAATAAGACTCTAATCGATGCGGTGTGTTGGACATCGAGGATCTATCAACTTGGTGCTCCGATACCATCTTTTTCACGACCCAAGCCTAAGGCCTAGACATGACCAATGAATGGAAACCCGAATGAACCCCAAAAAAACCTCATAGCATATCATTACACATTCCTGGCCACGAAAGCAATATAAAACATCATAAGAAACATGAACAAGGGGAAATGGGACGAAAGGAGAAAGAGGGAGTTTAATATTTAAATAACATATATGACTCAAAGCTCAAGCATAATATATAACTTGTCCAAAAACACCTTTAAACATAGATACATAGCGGGGGCCAAGACAAAGCAATCGGGCTCATAGTCAAAATAGCAATAAAGAAGAAGGAATTGATACAAAACATAAGAAACATAGACCAACATCCCTAGAATAGAGGACTCACTAACAAGCTTGAGTGAAATCGTACTAGCCACGTGGATGGAGATGCTCAAGCGGCACTTTGTTTCCTACATAGTCATATCATGTAAGCATAGAGCATACATTAATACGTTGCAATGTACAAAGTATGTGAGATGCAATACAACAATAGATAGGCAATGAAATCAAAATGCATAACAATAGGCAATAGGTATAATGTAACAATATGGCATGCATGAAAAATGCTTGTAGTAAAACATGCTTGAAAATATCCATTCTTTCATAGCTTATTTAGCCCAATAAGATAACATAACTAGCTTATCCAATTACCTTGTACTAGAGGGTTAGAAATATAGCATGAGTTCATAACCCCAAATCAAACACAATGGTAAGGAGTACATCATAGTTCATAACCTCATAAAGAGTAATATAACCTCATAAGGGGTAGCATAACCTCACAAAGAGTAACATAACCTCAAAAGGAGTAACATAACCTCATAAAGAGTAACATAATCTCCAATAGTCTGTGTTGGACCCTTGGGGATAATTTCAGAAACCCGCTGCTTGATTACTCACTAAACAAGCATCTTCATCAAAGAATAGATCTTCATAGTTGGGAGCCTTAGGAGGTTGGTGAGTGACCACTTTGACACTTGCTTGGTTTTGCTTCAAGACTAAGTCCATACTTGTACGAAGTTAAGCAAGTTACTCCATGATCTCTTTATTGACCTTTGCTTGCTTATTGTAGGTATTGACCGCACAAGAAGGTTTCATTACACCCCGCTCTCATTGACCCCATGCTTTATTGGTTTTAACCACTTGCTCCATCCTTACAGCTATCAACACAAAATATTAGTCAAAAAACATGCCTCCCATGATTGTGTCAGCACAAGCTTGGCTATTCTCATCAAGTGCCCGATAGAAAATCTCAACAAAAGCATCATCAACAATCTTATGATCGGGGACCATCCTTAAGTATTTGGTAAATATCTCCCATGTTGTGCTAATAGAGTCACCGGCAATTGCTCAAAGTTGTTTATTTGATCCTTGAGCTTTAACGTCTTAGATATTAGGAAATATCTTTCAAGAAACACTCTCGGAAGCTCTGCTCAACTTGTTATTGTACCCGGGGGAAGCTCAGACAACCACACAATTGCATTCCCAGTCAGTGACAATGGAAACACCCACAAACAAACTACATCAAGAGAAAGATTTTGTGTCCCAATGACACTCTTGCAAACAAAAACCATATTATGGAGAAGACAGTGGGGATCCTCTGAAGGTACCCCTGTGAATAAACTATGATTTTGGAGCATTTGAAGTAATATACTTGACACTGATTTAGCGTCTGTCGGTAGTAGAGGCAACACTATAGCACCAGGAATGTCCATGGCCATAGGGTTCAAGAAATATTGGTTCCATCCATAAGCGTTCTCGTTGAAGTCCCTAAGTTGTGGCTTGTTATCCCTTGGTGGTGGATTCTCCTCTCTTCCCATATTGTCATTCATATTCATTTCTTCCTCAACTGTGATATCCTCATCCAGTTGAGCCATTCTTATAAAGAGTCGATGGATCTCCAAATTGATCAGTACTAAGGGATTACCTTGGCTTCTTGTGTTGGTCATACAACCTAGTACACCCTGCAAATAAAATTAAACAACAAAAATAAAAAGAAAAGTAAAATATAAGAGAGTCTATAAATTAACATTAGAACTAACTAATAGTGAAATCAAGTCAAAACCTAGTCATATTCCCTGGCAATGGCGCCAAAATTTTTGATGCAGCTAATGTTTATGCTCCAATAAAAAAGCGATCACTGTCAGTAATTAACCTAACCGAAGGTTAGGATCGAATCCACAAGGAATATAGGGCTTGACTACAACAATTCACTACCAATCATTTGGAGTATCTACAACAAGAATCTCTAAATTGGGGGTTTTCTATTATTCAAGAATAAAAATGAAAATAAATACTATATTATGATGCGAGAAAATACTCAATTTTGGGGACAACTTTGTAATTGTGTTCCCCATTATGTGTTGACTCAATTAACCTAGATAACATAACTACAATTAGAGATTTGCATGCAAGACAGTAAATTAGGTTCTTCCAGCCCTCCTGTGAAGGTGAAGGTCAAATTTCACTACGGTGCTTGGTCAGCAACCATGGCGTGCCAACTAACTGTTACCTATTATCCCAGTCAACCTCCCCATGATCAGGTTTAGTTGATTAGAGGAGAACACATCAATAGAATCCTGTCATCTATTTCCCTTTTCCTATTTGTCACTACCTTGGTCAGGATCGTGATAGTAGGCGGGTTTGGTGTTGGCCACCACCAGACAACAATCATAACGAAGAGTTATAGGCAATACATGCAAAACCCAAAAAAATAGAGATGCACAAACCTAGGTCAACTCTAGTCAACTACCTATGGTTCCCACAACCCCAAGTTGTGGGTGCTTAGCTATTTATGGCTAAGGAAAAACCAACAAAAATGCAAATGTAAGACATGATTGAGAATTTTACCCAAAGCAATGAAGATTGAAGACACCACAATTTGCAAATCAAAAGCTTGATAGATTGACAATGAGTACAAAACAATATTTGCAATCTCCAAAATTGGGTTTCCAAGAGAAAAATGAAGAACTTTTCTAGAACCCTAAAATATTCTTGAGAGAATATTCAAAGGAAAATTCAATGTCTTTACAATGGAATCCCGTTCTCCTCTTAAAATAAAACCTAACTTATAGTATTTATAGTAGTTACAAATTTAACCCTAATATTATATATAAAAGACAGCTGGCAGCAGGTACACCTCACAGATATTACTTTTAGGGTGACCTACGAGTCATAATCTGGGTCTTAAATCATGTTCTTGGCATCCTGGACATAAATTGTATGACCCACTAGTATGAGTTGTTACTTGGGCTATGACTCATATGTTCCTCTCATAGTCTAGGCCTTCGGCTGTTGATCCAATGTTTGGGCTCTCTGTTTCCTACTACGAGTACACCTATACGAGTCATAGTGAGACCTATGAATCATAGGGTGGCCTCATAGGGTTAACCTCCACTTAGCAGCTTTCTGATTTTTGGTCTCTGTTTCTTGCTATGGCAACACCCTACGACTCGTAGCTTGGGCTACTACTTGTAAGTGAACTTGTATGTCCTATGTTTCAGTAAAATCTATAATTTTCCTCCAAAATCATGCCAACCTATCTTTTCTAAAAGAACAACACAAAAACACATAAAAGTCATTCAAAATCGCATTAACACCTCAAAATATCCCTAGTTTTAAGCATCAAATGTGTTGTACTTTGACATCACATCAACGGAACTGCATATTAGTTTCCTTGGTTTTTCTGTTTCACCCAAGGGCATTAGGTTCATAGACCCATGCCCACTTAAATGTGAAATCACCCATATTTAGCAATTTTTCAGCTCTATAACACACAAAACCATCTTTCAAACCCCTCTAAGACTCTATCAATTTTCTCATTCAAATCTAAGGATCTCAAGCTCAATTTTGGAACTCAAGGAATCATTTCAAGCTCTAAGTCTACTTCAAGTTCAATTTCAACCTCTAAGTCTACTTCAAGTTCATCTCAATGAATTCAAGGTTTAAGGTATATGGGTCTCATCCATTGGGTCCTTTCACTCATGGAGCCTAACCTTCCTTTTTCATGAAAATTGCATATTTTCAAGTTATATCATCTATTGGTATCTTATATCATGCATTATGAACATAAATTATGTTGGGATTTTATGGAATATTGATTAATTATGCATGACTATCTATTTCAATCTTATACCATGAATTGATTTTTTCAATTGAGACTATGCATGTTTTGAGCTATGAAACTATAAACTATTATGAGCTTTTGTGATGGATTCCAAGGTACCCTACATGAGGGTTTTACAACATAATGGTGGGTTGATTTGCATTAAGTTTACTCATCTTATTTAACTCTTGAATTGCATGATTTTGAACAAGTATCATGAACTCACCATGTATTTAATAAAATGATATGACAAGAATTCACAAGTTATTGATGATTTATGACATGATTTGCAAGTCAAGTGACTTCATGATGATTAAGGGCTTTCAAGTATGAATTGAATTCATGAAAAGTATCTATAATTTTACAAGTATCAAGTTAAGCCATATTTCAAGAATTTTACTTTTTGTGAGTCATTCATGTTAAAGCAAGGTTTCATGTATGATTATGATCTACTCTCATGTACAAGTTATGCTCACCACTAGAGGTCAAGCATGTTTATGAGCTGCTCAAGTCATGATCTTATAAGCTATTCATGTTATGATTAAAGTATGATTATTTCAAGTATTCCGTGGCATTTGACTTAGCATCGATTGAGCCTTAAAATGAGGGCTCGACTCAAGGGGTCCTTACATAAAGTCTTTAGTCTCTAAACTATGTGTCATCATAGGATTGATTACCCTTGCTATACTAGTGGATCCATCTAGTTCATGTTAATATGTTTGGTTTTCCTCGGAAAGTAGACCACACTTCCCCAAGGGGTTGTCGTGCCCGGTCTCCTGAACCGATGGGGTGTCAGGCCTCGGATTCCAAGTTGTAGCTGCTTGTTCTAGGTTGGTTGAGGTCACTTATCACATATGTATGATATATATATTGTGCAAACTGGATGATTTACAAGCATATTTTATTATGAGCATTGATCATGCATGCCATATTGAGATTATATATATCCATTGGTTATGATTATGCATTTTGACTGTATTGGCTTATGTCTTCTTGGATTGCATCTCGTATACTTGGTTCATTCAAATGCCCTAACGCATACTCTATGCCTACATGATATTATCATGTAGAGACTGGAGCTCCTTTAGATCATCCTTCACATGGCTAGTCTAGTACTTCGAAGATAAGCATTGGTGAGTCCTTAAGTCTAAGGACACAATCTACATTACTCTTACTATTTTGAGACTTCTTTATGTTTAACACTTGTTATTATGAGGGTGAGCCCGAAAAGTGTCTTGGCCACCGCTCCATTCCAAGTTAAAGGTGTGGTTGGATATTATGATGTAATTATGTTATGAGCTTGACTCTTATGCTTTTATGATTATCAAAGTCTTCCCTTTGTCCCACTTCCCGCCTAGGGCCTTGATGTGACATGACGAATTGGAAACTTGAAGGGACCCTAAACAATCCACTTTGCATATCACTGCACATCTTTGGTTGCGGAAGCAATAAAACAACAATAAGAGATAGTAAAAAAGAAATACGGGGCTAAGGGACATCTTTGATACCATAGAAACTTAATAAACCAATAGTATAGCATTAACATATCATAAGGTTCCAATAACATCTCTAATACATAGGTAGGAGCGGGGGCCAAGATAACATTCTGGGTTCACTCTCATAGTCAAAAGCATACAATTAGATAATGAGAGTCTTTACATAGCATAAGGAAAAGAGATATCATCCTCAGAGTTAAGGACTCACAAAACTTGCTTTAAGAAGATAGTACTAGCCATGGGGAGGATGAGGATGATAGTGAGGAGCTCTGGTTCCAACAAGGTAACATCATGTAGGTATAGAGTATGTGTTAGTACGTTTGAATGTACTAAGTATGTAGGATGCAATGCAATAATGGATAGCTAATATAATCAAAATGCATAATCGTAAGCAAGAGATAGTATATTAGCAATATGTCATGCATGATCAATGCTTTAAATTACACATGTTTATATAGACACAAAGTACATGTGTAAGAAATGACCATCATCATAAACCAAGAAAATGTAGTACTTGGGATCCAAGGTAGACCACCCTTTGGAAGTGATTGAGGAATTAACCCCTCAATCCAAAATAATTGAGGTATTCACCCCTCAATTGGTTGATGGCATACCACCCCCATTTGAGGTTATTGAGGTATCAACCCCTCAAATAGTTAATGGTTGTCATACCCCACCATACATGGTGATTGAGGTATCAACCCCTCAATCGGTTGATGGCATACCACCCTCATCCGAGGTGATTGAGGTATCAACCCCTTAATTGGTTATGGTCAACTCATAACACTATGGATACCTTTCATAAAATCAACATATATAGATCATCCTTCCATTATCATAGAGTCATACTAGTCATTGGTCATGCAATGGATCATCAATAGGTCAAGAACCCTAAACCAAATATTTTATCAAGCACTTGGTGGGCGTGCAATGCTAGTGTAAAATCATGCAATACAAGAGTGAAATCATGCAAGAAAACTTGAAGTAAATAACCTACAAGTACTTGGTAGTACTTTCAT
The DNA here is from genome assembly GCA_025774065.1 of Solanum ossicruentum. Lineage (NCBI taxonomy): Eukaryota > Viridiplantae > Streptophyta > Magnoliopsida > Solanales > Solanaceae > Solanum > Solanum ossicruentum. The sequence goes on along the minus strand of JAOTQR010082046.1, from coordinate 8,895 downwards.
GCAATATACATTGAAATCCTTCATCAAATCTCAACACAGATCATGGATTCAAAGCTCAAAACATGCTTAGACAATCACACTTTTATGAAAATCCAACATAGTTCATAGTCAAATTCATAGTAAGTAAGGCCCATAAGTAAATCAACTTAGAAACATGAAATTTATGTAAAAAAAGAAGCTTAGGTATAATGGGTGAAAGGACACAATAGTTGAAACCCACATATCTCAACTTTGGAGAATTCCTTGATGAAGATTGAGATGAGATCTTAAAGCTTGAGTGAATTCCTTAAGATCCGAAATGGGTTTTGGCACTTGAATTTTGAGTGAAATATTCGTCCAAGTGTTTGAGAGAGTATTGGGGAATGTCTTGTATGATATGAAGGTGAAATATGGATAAATATAGGTCTTTTTACGTGTGGGAAGACTTAGGCCCAGGACCCAAAAGTCTTGGATCGAACAAGAAAATGGGGCAAAAAAATTGGAACCTCTGCGCCTAGGCCGCGTTGCGCCAGGGGCGCGGAATGCTCTCTGGAATTTGCAACATTGGATTTTTGAATTTTGATATGATTTCTCTAAAATCGAGGTTAGACCTATTTCCCACTCAATATTTCCCCCTAATCAAGATATGAAATTGGATTTTTTATATCACGTACGGATTTTGAGATATATGAAAATTACAATTTTAGGCACTTCCGAGGCACATTTTTGGACACATTTTGAGGGTCGTTTCAATATCTCCCCCTTGGGAACATTCGTCCTTGAATGTCAAAGAAAGGTAGATATGAAGGATAATCATGAAGAGAACAGCCCCAATAAGAATGCAATAGTGCACTAAAACGTGATTTTAAAAAATCCCAACATAAGTGTCAAAATCACTATGAACTTGTCAACATAAACATGAATGCATGGAAATAACATAAGGGATGAATATAAGATTAAAATTACATAAAGGACTTGGAATTAGTACCTTAGGCTTAAGTGGAATGGAAAAGATAGGGGTATCACTTTTGCATGTCCGTTTCGGCCTCCTATATAGCACTTTCGACTTGTTGATTCCTCCAAAGGACCTTAACGAAAACCGCATCCTTGTTCCTTAACCTCTTCACTTGTCTAGCCAAGATAACTATTGGACCTCTTCATAAGTCAATTTGTCTTCAATAATCCCTACAACATCTAATAGGACAATAGCATTTGAGTCACCCACACACTTCGTCAACATAGACACATGAAAGACCAGATGAACCAAGTCCATATCAGTAGGAAACTCCAACTCGTAGGCTACCTTACCAATCTTCCTCAACACCCTATAAGGACCCATAAATGTTGAACTCAATTTACCCTTCTTACAAAAACAAACCACACCCTTCATGGGTGAGATCTTCAAATAGACCCAAACACCAATTTTAAATTCAAGGTCCCTTCTCCTCACATCAGCATAGGACTTTTGATGACTTTGGGATGTTTTCAACCTTTTCCTACTAAACTTTACCTTCTCCATAGCCTCCATAACCATATTCGGACCCAAAAAAGTCATTTCCCCTACCTCAAGCCATCCAATCGGGGACCTACAATGTCTACCATAGAGATCCTAAAATGGAGCCATACCAATGCTAGAATGATAGCTATTGTTGTAAGCAAACTCTATCAATAGAAGATGATCATCCCAACTACCCTTAAACTCCAATACACAAGCACTAGAATATCCTCAAGAGCTTGGATAAATCTTTCGACTTGGCCATCCGTTTGAGGGTGAAAAGTCGTACTAAGCATTACCTTGGTACCAAGACCTCTTTGGAAGGACTTCCAAAAGTGTGGAGTGAATTGAGCACCATGATCCGATATGATAGACAAAGGCACCCTATGCAATCTAACCAACTTATGAATGTACAACTTAGCATAATCGTTGGCACTTATAGTCTTAATCGGTAGGAAATGAGCCGACTTTGTCATTCTATCAAGCACAATCCAAATAGAATCAAAACCCTTTCTAGTATTAGGAAACCCAAATACAATTCCATGTTAATTTCCTCCCACTCAAAGTAGTCTATATCTTGGGGTTGGCCACCCGGCTTTTGGTGTTTGACTTTGACTTGTTGTCAACTATGACAATCGGATACAAATTCGGCAATGTTTTTCTTCATACCTCCCTACCAAAACACATCCCTCAAATCTCTATACATTTTGGTTGAACCGAGGTGAATAGGATAGGAAGAATTATGAGCCTCATCAAGAATCTTCTCTCTCAAGCCATCAACACTAGGCACACACAACCTACCTTGGTACCTAAGGGCACCATCTCCTCCTTGGGAGAAAACCTCCACCTTGTCATCCCTCACCAAGGCCTTCAATTCAAATAAGGAGGGGTCAAGATTTTGCTTTGCATTTACCTCATCAACCAAGGAATATTCTAAACCATCAACAACCACAATACCACCATTATCACCCTCTTCTAACGTAGCCCCCAATCTAGTCAACCGATGAACCTCCCTAGCCACCTATTTTCCCCCCATCATCAACATGAGCTAGGCTACCCATAGACACCCTACTCAAAACATCGGCTACAACATTAGCCTTACCGGGGTGATAATGTACACTCATATTATTGTACTTAAGAAGCTCTGACCACCTTCGTTGCCACAAGTTGAGATCTTTTTTAGCGAACACATATTGGAGATTCTTATAATCGGTAAACACATCAACATGCACACCATACAAATAATGACGCCAAATTTACAAAGCAAATACCATGGCGGCCAATTCAAGATCATGAGTAGGACAATTCTTTCCATGCACCTTGAGTTTTCTAGAAGCATAGGCTATTACCTTACCATTTTACATCAAAACCCAACCCAAACCAATCCAGGAGGCATCACAATACACAACAATCCCTTCCAACCCTTTCGATAGAGACAAGATAGGAGCGGAGCCAAGCTTATCTTTCAAGGTTTAGAAACTCTTTTCACACTCATTGGTCCATACAAATTTAGCCTTCTTTTGGGTCAACTTAGTCATAGGAGAATCAATAGAAGAGAACCCATTTGCAAACCCCCGGTAATAGCCCATAAGCCCAAGAAGCTTCTAATATCCAACGGGGTCAAAGGTCTAGGCCAATTTCTAATCGCCTCCATTTTCTTAAGATCCACCTTAATACCATCCCGTGACACCACATGACCTAGAAAGGCAACCTCTTTCAGCCAAAATTCACACTTTTCATACTTCGCATACAACTTCTCTTCCCTCAAATTTTGTAGCGCCACCCTCAAATGACCCTCATTCACCTCCTCACTATGAGAATAGATCAAGATATCATCAATGAAAACTACAACAAACAAATTAAGGTAGGGTTTAAAGACCAAATTCTTAAGATCCATGACGATAGCTAGTGCATTGGTCAACCCAAAAGACATAACCACAAATTCTAATACCCATACCTAGTTCGGAGGGTCGTCTTGAGAATGGCACACTCCCTCACCTTCACTTGATGATACCCCGAACCGAAGATCAATCTTAGAGAAGTGACTAGCCCCTAAAAGTTGGTAAAATAAAGCATCAATCCTTGGTAGAGGATACTTATTCTTTATGTTAACCCTATTAAGTTGTCGGTAGTCAATGCATATTCTGAGAGAACCATCCTTCTTCTTTACAAACAACACCGGTGCACCCCAAGGTGATTGGACAGGTCTAATAAAACCATTCTCACACAAATCTTTTAATTGCTCTTTCAACTCTTTTAACTCCATCGGGGCCATATGATAAGGAGGAATAGAAATAGGTTGACTATTGGGAAGGATATCTATGCAAAAATCTATTTCTCTTTCAGGAGGAACATTGGGTAGCTCACTAGGGAAGACATCTAGGAACTCATTAACCACTGGAACCGACTCTATGGGAAGGACTTTAGACTCAACATCCCTAACTCTCACAAGATAATAGAGACACCCCTTAGAGATCAACCTTTGGGCTTTAATGCAAGAAATAAATCTACCCTTGACCACCATATCATGACTCTCCCACTCAAGGATGAGTTCATTTTGGAATTGAAATTTGATGTTATAGGTTCTAATATCAATAGAGGTATAATATGCATGCAACCAATCTATCCCAAGAATGACATCGAAATACACCTTATCCAACTCAATAAGATCACAAGGCAATATTTTATGGAAGATGCAAATGGAACAATTTCTATAGACCTTTCTAGCAATAATAGAAGAACTAATAGGAGTAGATACCTCATAAGACTAACACAACAATTCGGGCCCAACATGAAACTTTTTGGCAACAAAAAAAGTAACAAAAAAAGGTGGCACCCGGTTCTATCAATTGATACACATCAAAATCAAAGACTTTTAACATATTGGTGATGACATCGGGCACCTCATCTACCCCTTTCCTCCCTTGAAGAGAATAAAACCGATTATGTCTTGGGGCACCACCTTATTGGCCTCCTCTCCCCAAAGGAACCGCATTTGCACGCCGATCTTGTGGACAAACATCTTTACCCTTGTTATGATTACGTGGAAAATCCATCACCTTATGCCCTACTTCACTACAACCAAAACAAGCATTGGTGTCCTTCAAACATGGGCCACCATGACCCGTACCACACTTTGGACATATAGCATTGTGCACCACATTACCATCACCTTGGGCCCTTGGGTAGTCATTAGCAAACCTCCTATTAGGAACATGAGAAGACCCTTGGCCTTGATGAAATCGACCACCCTTGGTAATTTGGAACTTAACATCAAAACGGGCCCTCTTGGCCTCACTACTCCTCTTTTTTCTCATTTTCTCACCCTCTAATTGTTCGCCATAAGTCATTAGGCGGGACAAATCCATGTCACTAATCAACATGGCAGCACGACACTCCTCATTCACCAAATAGGATACACCCATCACAAACTTATTCATTCTATACCTCGGGTTGGCAACCAAGTGTGGAGTATGTTTGGAGAGTTGGTTGAAATTGAAGGCATACTCCCTCACACTCATGGACCCTTACTTCAAATTCATGAACTCCATTATTTTAGCCTCCCTAAGCTCAATAGGAAAGAACCGATTGAGCAAAGCCACCTTAAACTCCTCCTAAAGGATCACATTGTTGTTCCCCTTCTCCTCTTTCCATTGAGTATACCATATTTGGGCCACCCCCTTGAGTTGGTAAGCCGCTAACCCCGCCTTCTCATTCGATCTAACACCCATGATAGCCAATACATTGTATACCTCATCAATAAATTCTTGAGGGTCCTCATCCACTTTAGATGCATTAAAATCTGGTGGGTTCATCCTCATAAAGTCCCTCACCCGAGATGCCAAAATAGGAGCATGAGGGGCTTGGTCCCCTTGGTTTACTTGGTTAGTTATGATTTGAGCTAGCAAAGTGAAAGCGTCCCGAAGCTCTCCATGAGCTGGTTGTTCTTTGGGAGTGCGGGCTCTTCTTCTTCTTGTGTTAGGCATGATCTAAAAATGGCAAAGAACATTCATTATAGGGGAATTCTTACCTAACTTGCATAGCACGACATAGATCATGAGAAGGGGAACATTTCCTAAAACGCCTCATAGCCTCTTACTCATAGTTATGGTACGCAATACAACCATGAATAAGACTCTAATCAATGTAGTGTCTTGGATGCCAATGACCATTTACACCCTAGTGCTCTAATACCAAGTTTGTCATGACCCAAGCCTAGGGCCTAGATGGACACGCTGAATGGGGAATAGGAAACCTGAAGGGACCCCAAACAAGCCTCTTAGAGAATTAATACACATCCTTGGTTATGGAAGAAATAAAATAACAATAAGAGATAGTAAAAGGGAAATATGGCGCTAAGGTACATCTTTGATACCATAGAAACATAACAAGCCAATAATATAGCATTAACATATCACAAGGTTCAAACAACACCTCTAATACATAGATAGCAGCGGGGGCCAAGAAAACTTTTAGGGATTACTCTCATAGTCAAAAGCATACAATTAGCTAATGAGAGTCTTTACATAGCATAAGAACAAGATATTTCGTCCCCAAGTCGAGGACTCACCAAACTTGCTTTGAGAAGATAATACTAGCCATGGGTAGGATGGGGATGATCGTGAGGAGCTTCGGTTCCTACATGGTAACATCATGTAGGCATAGAGTATGCGTTAGTATATTTGAATGTACTAAGTATATAGGATGCAATACAACAATAGTAGCCAACATAATCAAAATGCATAATCGTAAGCAAGAGATATTATATTAGGAACATGGCATGCATGATCAATGCTTGAAGTAAAATATTTTTATATATAAGTATGGTACATGTGTAAAAAATGACCATCATCATAAACTAAGCAAACTTAGTACTTGGAATCCAAGGTAGATCACCCCTTAGAAATGATTGAGGAATCAACCACTCAATGGGTTGATGGCATGACCACCCCCCTGTCTAAAGTGATTGAGGTATCAACCCCTCAATTGATAAATGGTATACCACCCCCATCCAAGGTGATTGAGGTATCAACCCCTCAATCGGTTGATGGTTGTCACACCCTATTATCTATGGTTATTGAGGTATCAACCCCTTAATTTGTTGATGGCATACCACCCCATCCGAGGTGATTGAGGTATCAACCCCTTAATTGGTTATAGTCAAGTCATAACACAATGGATACCTTTCATGAAATCAACATATATATACCATCCTTTAATCATCATAAAGTCATGCAAGTCATAGATTATGCAATGGATCATCAATAGTCAAGAATGCTAAACTAGATATTTTATCAAACACTTGATTGGTGTGCAATACTAGTGTAAAACTATACAATTCAAGAGTGAAATCATGCAAGAAAACTTGAAGTAAAATCAATCCACCAATACATGGTAATGCCCCTCATGCAACATACATTGAAATCCTTCATCAAATCTCAATATAGAGTATGGATTCAAAGCTCAAAACATGTTTATAAAGTCACACTTTTATGAAATCCCAACATAATTCATAGTAAAATTCATAGTAAGTATGACCCATAAGTAAATCAACTTAGAAACATGAAATTTATATTTAAAAAAAAGCTTGGGTACCATGGGTGAAAGGACCCAATGGTTGAAACCCACATACATCAACTTTGGAGAATTCCTTGATGAAGACTGAGATGAGAACTTAAAGCTTGAGTGAATTCGTTAAGATTCGGGATGAATTTTGGCACTTGAATTTTGAGTAAAATATTTGTCTAAGTGTTTAAGAGAGTATTGGGGAATATCTTTTATGATATGAAGGTGAAATATGGCAGAGTATAGGTGTTTATATGTGTGGGAAGACTTAGGTCTAAGACCCAAAATCCATAGAACGAACAAGAAAACTGGGGAAAAAAATAGGCATCTTCGCGCCTTGGCTGCATAGCGCCAGGGGCGTGGAATGCTCTCTGGAATTTGCAACTTTGGATTTTTGAATTTTGATACGATTTCTTTAAAATTAGGGTTAGACCCATTCCCCACTCAATTTTTCCCTTGATCAAGAAGATAAAGTCAAAATTTTGATATCACGTATGGATTTTGAGGTATAAGAAAATTATGATTTTGGGCACTAACGAGGCACAACTTTGGGCACTTTTTGGGGGTCCTTTCATCCTATTGTTGCTTATTTTGCTTTCGCAAATAAGGATGTGTGAATGATATGCTAAGAGGCTTGTTTGGGGTCCCTTCAGGTTTCTATTCGCCATGTCACATCTAGGCCCTAGGCTTGGGTCATGATACTTTAGCCCCCGATAAATCTTAAGTAGATTGGTATGTCTGCACGATGTAGCCTTTTGATGGGATATATCTTGACCTCTAAACTTTGAAATTTTCCTTAGTCCTAGTCCCCCACTTTTGATTTGGCACTATGTTGTTTACTTACCTTTGAATGCTTGATATATGCTAAGATGGCTTGGTAAGGTACCTTTTGGTTCCTCATTTGTCATGTTAGGACTAGGCCTGAGGCTTTGTTTGTGACATATATTGTATAACTGTTGGTATTTTTTCTTGATCTTGTGTTCCTTGTTTGGATATTGGTGATGACATATTGCATTAGTTTCTCATTCTCATGTGTTTTGCTGTATGATCCTGGCTCATGCATTGATTCATTATTACATTCACCGAAAGAACTATTTTCACACTATAGGTTTCAAATTAGTTTAAACGAGAGTCATAACACCTAGTAAAGGTGGCAATTTCAATCCATATAAAAGGTGGCAAGTGGGGTTCCACTGGATATGTTATTGTTGTATAAGGTAAAAGGAACTCATACCTATATTCATTTTAATGGATCACTCATATTTTCTAAATGGGTAAATATAGGTTTATCTATTTTAAGAGCTTATATAAATATGGTCAAAATGGGTAAAATATACGCATCCGTATAGACTCATAGATCTCCCACTCATAATAAAAAATTCTTAATTGCTCTAAAAGAAATTTTATGTGCATGAATTTTTTTATTTATTAAAAACATTTGGAGGCAGGAAGGGGGTGGGGGTGGATGGAGGGAGCTGGCAAAAAAATTAAACTTTTTAATTTTATTTTTATTAGGGTGGGCATAAATATTGAAAAATCAAAAAGTTAAATCAAACCAAACCAAACTAATTTAATTTTTCTGTTCGGTGTCGGTGTTCTTTTTTCAAAAGTTCACTTATTCAGTTCAGTTCGATAAAAAAAAATTAACCTTCTTTTTTGATTTTTTAAAAAAAAGTATTGGGAGTTAGAGATTCCGGTGGGTCTTGGAGATGATATTTTTTTAAATGGTGATAGTATGGGGTGTAGGAGAGGGGTGAGGGGCGGATAGAGTGTGCAAATTTCTTTTTGATATTTTTTTATTTAAAAGTATGGGGTGATAGAGGTGTGGGTAGGGTGGGGATGAGGGTTGGTGGTGG